>APFE031586825.1:0-12170 GCA_000404065.3 Pinus taeda | reverse complement strand
GCTTGAGTAGTTCTTGATGCTTCTGTATAAAATTCTTGTCCTTCCATGTGGAATCTTCAGCGGGTAAGTTCTTCCACTTGATGAGATACTCTGAAATTGATTGATTTCGTAGCTGTCGGGTTATTGTTTCTGTGACTGCTCCAGGTTCCAATATGATTTTTCCTTCCTCTTCAATTTCTGGCAATATTGTTTGAATTGGGATCTTTTGCAACTTTTGAATAAGTGGCCATACTTCTTCGTCCTTCTTCCATTCATCCCTTGCTTCGTTTATCCAATCTGGTTGGATAATAGAAATAGCACAAAACAATGCTTCCACATCCTCATCCTTGAAGAGTCTTCCCATTCGGTAAGGTCGCCATTTTTTAAGTGAATGTAGTATTGCGAACATTTCCTTATCATAAATAGCTTGCTTGAGATGTAGCAGTAAAAATACCCAATCACCTACATCAAAAAAAAATTCACTGTGATGTTGATCTACCTATTGTTTCATTTGATTTTGCACCAAAGTGGCATTATCCTTTAAAAGTTGGAGAACCTGTTGTTGATGCTTGATGTGATCTTTCACAGCTTGAACCTTTTTCTTCTTGATATGTCCTTCTATCTCTAGAGTTTGAGGAGTGGTAATTTCTTCCAATCCTTTACAATATATGGTCGGATTCATTTCTTGATGCTCGATGTGATCTTTCACTTCTTGAACATTTTTCTTCTTGATATGTCCTTCTATCTTGATAGTTTGAGGAGTGGTAATTTTGACCAATGAATTACAAGATATGGTTGGATTCATTTCTTCTTTCTCGATGTGATCTTTCACTTCTTGCACCTTTTTCTTCTTGATATGTCCTTCTATCTTGAGAGTTTGAGGAGTGGTAATTCTTGCCAATGCTTTACAAGATATGGTCTGATTCATTTCTTCTTTCTCTGGGGTGGGGTCCTGGAGTATATCCTCTTCTTTTGATGTTTCTTGATCTTTTTCTTCCTCCTCTTTATATTCTATGTAAAATAATTTCTTCTCAGCACACATATGACCTTTAGTGCATTCGCTATCACAATTGTAACAAAGCCCTTTTTCTCTTTTTTCTTCCAATTGTTGTGGTGTAACCCTTGTAGGTTGTGGAAGGCTAGGAGAAACAACACTTCCATCTTTAATGTGCATTGAAAACACTTCTATCATTTTGCTTTCCACTATGTCACAAAGCCCTTTTACTCTATCCAATTGTTGTGGTGTTGCTCTAAACAAGGTATTGCTCTTTGTATCCTCATAATGTGCTATCATTTCCTTCGTGAAAATTGACCACGTAACAAGTTTTTTATGAGAACAAATCCCTTCATTCCATAAAAATTGATCTGGTTCTATATATGAAGATGCAATAAATACCTTTTGTAACAGTGGTACACCATGGAGATCAAAATATTGCTCCATCTGAAGTATCCAATTTACCGGATCTTTGCCATCAAACTTCCTCATCTTGCTTTTTCTTGATTTTAGGAGCTCGATCTTGAAACGACTGTAACTCTGAACTTTTGGATCTTTAAGTTTTGAAATTGTGGCCTGCAGTAGCCCTCTGTGTCCTCTTTCCAATGCCACCAGTCTGATCCAAATTGGATTCTCGAAGGAAGAGTTATGCAAAATCTCCCACAGTGACTTGATTATATACTAGTTCAGTAGAGCAAACTTGTACGGTGTGCCACAAGTCACTATTTCGACCTTTGGCTCTGAAAAATATATACAAGAAATAATAGTCCATCCTCTTTCTATACCTTCTTGTGAAATTTCAATCTAATGCTCAGAGAAAAAGTTATGACGATTTTCCCCAAGTCACCTGTTTGGAATGTAATTCAGGAGTCTGCACAAAGACCAACTTCCTCAGATCATATCTCCGCAAATATAGCGCCAAAAACTCTGCAATTCGGACCTGAGATTCAACATGATGTCTTCTCAAATGGGTTTTTTTTCAGCTCTTGAAACGTTGTAGAAACAAATTTATAGCGAACATTCCACGATGACTTGTTTGGATAAGTGAAACCCTACAATCCAAAGCTCTGATACCAAATGTTATGAAACCAGCTCAAGAAAAGATAGAAAAGGTAGATCAACGCCTTAGAATTCAGCCTCTTCGTGGGGGAAACCTCCTTTACATTACACAAATGAAAAATTCTTGGATGATACAAATGAAAAGACATCCTTTCTATATATAGGAGTCTAAGGGGTCATAACATAATCAGAGCCTACATAACAATAATAATGTAAGGGCACAATAATAACAATAGTGGGCTTCTATGGGGCACAATAGTAACAATATGGGCACTATGTGGGTACATCAATATAATAAGTGGGTTGTACTAATAACAATAAGGGGTTACACTTGTATTATAGGGACCTAACAACTCTCCCCACAATCACAATTGTGGAGCTGCCTCAACAACTTCTACCAACCACAGTTGGAAGTTGTTCTCATCTCCTCTTGAACACTCCTTGCTTTAGGCTCTGCATCTTCAATTGCTCACTTCCTTCTTTCATTCAGTAATTTCATTTACTGTCAAATATTGTCACCTTTACTCATCTAAGAGTTCTTTTTTCTCTATCTTCTTTAACATAGCTCATATGCTATGATGCTGGTACAACTCATTCTACCTTTCAGCAATTCCACTACTTCTATTGGCCTATACAATCTTATCTCAAGATACATCAAAGTACCTTTCAAACCTGCAATATTTCTTCAAAGATGTCTTAAAACTAATTCACACTCCATCAGTTAAATATTTTCCAAAAGATTCATTTGTTCACTATTTCATTTAGACTTTCCTTTCAAAAGGCTCCATACAGCTGACAACTATTTCCCATTTTACTTTTCATAATGGACTCTTTAGCTTTCAAAATCAATTAAGATTAGATCTGAATTTCAATTATATTTACCAATTCATGACAGACACTATCAATTCCTTCTAATAACCTGTTTGTAAGCAAATCCTGTCTTGCTTCTATAAATTCCAAAATTCATTCCTTATAGTGGTTCTTATTTCAGTCCTATTAACCCCAACCTCTATTCTTTCAATCATCAAAGCATTGCCTTCAACAATACTTTGAACAATCTTCATTCACTCTTCAATTTAACTTTAAATTCTAAACCTTTCACTCTAATTTACCTTTTAAATCAAATCAATCATGTAATCAACTTACACAGAGATTTCATTTTCCTGAAAGGAAAACATCTTCTCCTTTGAAATTCCAGTCCCTTGTTTCACTTTAGACATTCAAAACACATCTCTGCAAAATCATAAACATAAACATTCTTACCAGAACTTCCTCAGAAATTCACTGCTTCCCCACTCTGACATCAGTGTCCTTTGTAGTCTTATCTCCATCTGTATCGATCCACTTCCGTGCGAATTATACATATGCTAAGATTTAAAATTCAATTTCAAAACCAATCCTTACAGAGCGTTGAGCTAGCTCTGATACCAAAATGATACCAGCTAACTAACATCCCTTCATAATTCCCATGTGGACCTATGATCTAAGGCCACACTTGCATAGGAAGCGCTCATTATTGATGCACTATTTCCTTAATAAACCAGGACACATTCACTTTATCAGAAAATAAAGGAATACACGGGAAAACCCACTCTGATCACATAAATCAGACTTCAAAATACATAGACCCACATCTACAAAATTTTGGTTCCGCTAATACCAAGCCTTTCCATGTTATTCCTCCAATCTCCGCATTACACAGAAACACACGGAAACTAGTTTCAAAAGCTTAAGGTCGGAACTCAAATGGAATTAAATCCATCGTATAAAACCCATCGAGTCCAGATTTGGAATTAACCTTCGCACATGTTCGTGCCCAATATCCATCTGTTCTTCCATTCAACGGATAGTCCAATCACCTCTAGATTCCAATTTAATTAAATCACGGCTCATAACCTCATCGGGTCCAGTTTCTGGAAACCTCTTATGGATTTTGAGGCCACCTGATAATCCACTCACTGCTTATGAAAATCACCTTCCATCGGTTAACTAAACTCCGCGATATGTGATTTGTGATTAATTATGGACCATCGATCTGGCTTCTGATCCTATGGTTGATGTTAAATCACAAGATTGCAATCGTTATGTCTCCATAGTCGATTCTAATAACTTCAAAGGTTTTCTGCCGATGTGATATTTCGGCAATCACTCATCACAATCGTCCAAGGCCTGAGGTTCACCCTTCTTAAAACAAAGTTGCCGATGTGATGTGAAGGACTATGATCTCCATTATTAATCTTGTCCGTTGATCTATGAGATCCAATGGCACCTATGAATTATTCTTCACCTCTTTATTTCATATCTTTACTTGATTTCGTTCAATATTGTTGGACTTACACCTTTCTCAAGTTTCCTCTGCCATACTCCATTTTCACACAAGACATTCATATATAATAGTAAGCTATGATATCTTTGAAGCAGGCTCAACCACTGTTATAACACTAAGGACCCCAATTATGCTTTGAACACTATGATTTATAACTTAAGGCATACAAATAGAGAAGGATGCTTCAGTTGTTCCATAGGCAACTATACAGAGGCAAGCGAAGGATTTCAATAAAACAACACATTCACGCACACTGAATCATTTTATTCAATACAATAAGTTTACAGAGTCTCAGCCCTCTGGCTCAATTACAACAATAAAAGACCCTGTTTCAATCTTGAAATCCTCACTCTCTCTTACTCAAATCTAACCTAGCTAACCTATCCAACCTCTGAACTATACAAAAAGATCACAATTTATACAAAAGTGGATTCATGAACCAATTCTGGTTCAGATCCAGAAATCTCTCACTCTCTCCTAGAGAATCTCTTCAACTCCACTCTTTTCTAAACAAATGCTAAATCAAGCTTTCAAATCCCTCATATCCTAATCAAACCAAATAAATCTAACTATTTGGCCTGATCTCCACACAGGGAGGATCAATCAGCCACTATACCCTTTTTCTCATATTTTACAATAAATAAACATTCTCGTACATTTAAATAAATAAAATTAAATAAAATATTGTCTTCCAACCCTTTGTTAGTCACAACATGTGATCACGCCATCACATTGTTGACTAGGCCTGAATGCTCCTGCATCAATATGTTAGGAATGGCTTTATTATTGATTTGTACCTTAATGATTAGGCTACCAAGGTCTATATATTTTCCTGTGAGAACCCTCACCCCCAATCATTAAGTATGATAGATTTCCCATGACACTGACGATTTGTGGCTCCTTCATTCTCTAATTGGGCCTTCTTAAACAAAGTTTCCTTACCACTTTCAAATAGATGGGCATACCTTTGATGTCTTGGAAAAATGATACTTTAATACAGACATTCTTAAATTCCCCTAAGAAGTAAAACTCGAGTTGAATAACAAGTTTCTCTTGGGTTAGTATCTTTGCATAAGGTGGGATTTGGGATTCAAGGAATGTGCGATCATTCAAAGGTTCAGGATATAGTTCTTGTTTCAGTTATTCATTATATAAATCCTCATTCAAATATTCAGTATGAACAAGAAGATGGTTTTGGGTTGGTATTCCCAAATTAAATATGAATATCCTAAAAGTATAGGGAAGAGATAGAATAAGTAAGGTAGGTACCAAGTCCAAAAACAGGTGCTAGTTTGGCTTCCCTCCCATTATTAGGATTAAGAACAGTTTTTGAAAGTAATTGTGGATGAGAAGTGGCCACTGTGGATGCCTGCATTTGCGAATGGGGTAGAAGTTGCATGGGTGGTTGTACAACAACTTGTTGAGAGCCTCCATAAGCAAGGTTCCTCCACTCATGTTGCAAACTTGGTTTGGTGGAGGAGGATCCGTCCATGGTTATGCTAGAAGGCACCATGGATGAGAATTATACTTCATAGAAGGGTTTGTCCAATAAGAATTATAACTTTGAGACTAATCTTGAATCATGTCTTGAGTTTTCTAATACCATGGTATTTTCTAGGTCACAAAACACAGTTGTTATGGTTCTCCTGCTTCTTGAGAAATAGTGTTCAAGCTAGGAAAATATGGGCACTTTCTTGTGGCATGTTATTTAATGCATATGGCACAAACCTCAATCGAATCCAAGGGGAATTCCTTCAATGGGTGTTTTATTTTGAATTTCAGGTAGAATATGGCTAGGGTTAGTTATGTTTCTTCCCTCTTTTTCTTCATTTGTAGTGTGCCCAACTGGGAGCTCAGGTAACTAAGGTTGTTGGTCTTGAAATATTCAAATATGTTACCAATCTTTTCTCTTGTTATCCCAATACTAGTAGCCTTTCCAATTATTGTTAGTATGTCTCTATATCCTTTAGCAGCTTTGAAAGTGCCCCTGGAATATCTTCAACATAATTAAGTGGTGACATCCTAAATTTGTTGAGATATATCTCCACCTCCCATCATATTGAGGAGTTCGATGTGATCATTCTAAATTCCTCTTAGTAATAAGACACAAAGTGTCTTAGGAGATCGACTTTCTTTCCTTTCTCTATAAAGATTTTAGTTCAACCTTTTGACATAGTCTTCAATACACTCTTATCTATTTTGGTTCATTCTAAAGACCTCTTCCCTTATTTCCTTATCCTTGCAGTAGTCTTAGTATTTTTCTAGGAATTTCTTCTACATTTGATCCCACGTGCAGATGCCACCTTTACCAAGGCTCATGAACTAGTGTAGTGAAGCATTCTTGAGTGTGGTAGGGAATAAATTTGACTTCTAAGCATCTGACATTTAGCCATAACTTCAATTGAGTACATTGAATTCAAAAAGGAATGTATCAATATATTCCTTGCAAAGACCATAGAACTAGGGAAAAGTTAAGTGACGAATGTTTTTCAATTTTTTTCTTCTTCTGATACAAGGATGGGGAATTCGAAGGTGTTTGCTTCTTCGTTGACTTCTTGGTCCATCTCTAGTTGGGCTTGTCTTCTTCCTTTGAAGTTTTTTTTTGAGATTTTTGAAAGGTTGTCTCCTCGGAGTGGAAATTTTCACTAACTAGATCCTCATAAAATAGAATTCCAATGGTGCAAAAGATGAATCTTGTCCAACCTTAGGATTCTTGCTAGAGACTTTGGGCTCCTTTTTAGTAAGATAGTGTGCTATGGGAGTCAAGTAATTTGGTTGAGTGTGGCCTTTCTCGTATTTATATTGTCTTTCCCTATTAGTTTTATGGGGGGTTTTCGCAAATATATCCTATTGATCTCCAGTTATGGGCGTGAAATTTTAAAGAGTCATTCTATCTAAGGTAAGTAGTTGTAAAAAGAACTAGTTGTATTAATATATAGGGAAAGAAGTCTTTTTTATGAAACAAATAATCAAAGAAAATATTTAGAAAATAAAATAATGGCTATACTATTGATAGTTTCCCAACAACAACTCCAAAAGTTGTAGGCCTTTCAATCACCTTTTAATTGTACATAAATACAGCCAAACTATTGTACATTTAATTGTCAATCTGAGGTTCGTATGGAACTTGTGAGCTATCATGAATCATTTGTCCCAATACAATATGAAGTTGTAGTAATATAAATGAGTGTCACATGAAAAGATAGTGGGATGCTTTCACAAGTCACCAGAACAAATCTACTTGAAACCCAATACACACTTTGCATGAATGTAAAGATCACAAATGCAAGAAATTAAATGTCACACTTGAAAGAAAGTAAATATCATGTGTAGGAAATAAATCTCTCCTATAGAACGTAAATCACACAGGAATCTAAGGTGACTTGTTCCAACATTAAAATGATCTTGGTTGTTGTAACAGAAATACAATTATGCAATAACTCACCAACCATAAAACTACATTTTGTTCATAAAAGAAATAAGGCTATAAATCAAATGTTGTAAACATAACCCAATAAAAAATAGAGTAATCATAATTATGGGAAAGAAACAAAGTATTCTAATGTTAACGTGGAGTTGCAACAATGAGAGTTGCGGTGATGACCTAATTCACAAATTGTTGTGTAAATCCCATAATAACAATTATAATGTAATTAATGTTAATGTTAATGAATTAATTGTAATGTACACTACATAGTTGCAATAATATGAATTATAATAGTTGCAATAAAAAACCTACAATGCATATTTGTAGTAATACAAAATAAATAGTTACAACAATTGAAATCCATAGTTGCAACAATATGAATACCAACATTATAGTGATTTAACTTTAGATTTTCAGCAAAGGAAGTATCAAAGTTACAACAATTTATTTTCAGAGTTGTAGAAAAGGAAATAACAAAATTACAACTAAGTATTAATTAGAAGAATTCTTGGAAATAAAGGAAATATGTAAAAGGATACTAAAACTACTCTACAAAGAATAAAAAATACCTAGCTAAGGAGAGGGGGTTGTCTCCTTAGACGAGGCATTGGTTTACAAAAGTAGTAAGTTGTTAGATACTCAACACACCATTGATTGAACCAGAATGAAAAGGAACTTTGTATTGCAGTAAACTGGAAATACAATAAATAACTTAGTTTTTATTCTAATCAACCAACTAGATGGTTTGCTTACTACCTAGCTCAAGGAGAGCATGGGTTTTTATACATGATTTTATGTATCTAAATTAATCAAAGTAGTTAATGGACAACCATGAGAATTAGTTTGTTCCATCCTGTTACGTCAACTTTCCAAAGGATAGAAAAAATTGGGCACATGCTAACTTAATCAACTACATGACAAATGGTGACTAAGTCAATCATTTCTTGCTAAGCCTTATTCACCTTTGTCATTTTCATGTCTGATTAAAATTGTTGTTTAATTGTCTGTTGATCCACAAATGACAATTTTTTTTATTATTGATGTGTTTTTACAATTGAAATTGAGTTACAACACCCTTCCTTAGAGTTGAAACAACATTCCTGAGTGAGTTGTAGCAACAACCATGTGGTGTGAGTCCAACATGGTGAGAGTCACAACAAGCAAGAGTTGTAAGATCAAAGAGGTGAGAGTTGCAATAATGGGGAGTTGAGTGTTACAACAAATAGTAGTTGAGAATTGCATCAATGGGGAACTGTGATGACTATACTCAAGCAGAGAGTTGCGATATCTCATACTCATGAGTTGTAGCACATGTGTCCCATGAATATTTGCAACAACTCATACTCAAGAGTTGCATCACCTGCCCCACAAAGAGTTGAAATGTTTATTGTGATATTTGCAGGATCTATGCGTGTAAGGTACATGTGCAACCTTGTTCCTATATACAAATGTTAGCACAAAAAGGTAGTAATCTCCTAAAAATGCATAAGAATAAGTATTGAAATGGAAAATTAAGGTAATATTATTCCTTGACCAAATATGCATCATTATGGATGAAGAAGGTATCAAAATGAGATGGAAATAGGAAAAAGGTATACAAAATGGTATTGGATGGGTGATAAAAAAGATGCCAATTTTAGCACCCGTCACATGGGTTCACCATACATATTTTCATATTCATTTGCATTTTTCATTGATCTGAAGTGCGTTTGATTTGGTGGCCATGCTTGTTTTCCTTATATAATGGGTATGCCCACATCAAGGAAGACAACATTTGATGAATTGGTATTGTTTATAGGTGATTTTCTGATCCTTGGGTGCATAAAGCTTCACTCTTGTTCATATGTTAGATATTCATAAAGCATTATAAAGTATTTTGGAAATTGAATACTCTTTTGACCTTATGGATTAGGGGCATCTATTATACCATATTTCACCATCCTATGGCTAGAGAATTAATTTCATTCCATCGTATTTATTTTTTTGTTTTTCCAAAACAATTATGAAATATATTTGACATGATCATAAGTTGCATTCAAAAAACTAATGATTGACTGCATATTTTCCCTATTGGGAAAAAGTTGTAACCCAAATATTTACAAAATATATTTAAAACAGAAAACAAAAGAAGAGAAAATGTATTCCAAAATGATTGGTGGTGTCTAGAGGCACCATTATAACACTTAAGCATAGAGAATTATGATCAAAACATCACAATGCATGATAAGTAATTCATCATGAGATTTTCACACATTACCACCACATTACAATTGACCCATAGGGCCTTTATTTATACTCATCAAATCTAACCAATTTCGTTGAATAAGGGAAGACATGGTCCATAAACAACAATCAACGGTTGTATCTCATTTCAAAAAAATTGCAATGTTCTATTGACTTAGTCAATTGTCCTAGTCAATCTTACCCTTTAGTCAAACATAACATTGACTAGTCAATTAATCAAACCACAAATCAACCCATCAACCATATAGTTTCCCATTTAGTTAGTTTCTCTACAAGTAGATGCATCAACTATCTATTTTCTTGCTCAATTGACTACTCTATGAGTCAACGCATTAACTGTGAATTCAAGCTCTCACTCGACTACTTTGTGCATTGACTGATCAACTATCATTTTGATCATCTGTCCAATTGTTATTCTAGTCAACTTAACTGACTATCTCCAACAGATACGTGTTAAAACAACATAACATGAGATATTAACACATGTTCCAACACCCCCCCATCAACACAACATTCTAGAGATTCAAGAAGTGAAGTTATGTCTATAAGACTCCACCCTATTATTACATCTTCCTCAAGCCCCAGCATATGTTTAAGCTTAAGAAAATTAGCTTCTAACATTGGTTTGGTGAATATATTAATGATCTATTAATAAATTATGTAATAGACACGAGTAACAACTTAATATTGAATAAACTACCTTAGGTAATGAGAAAAAATTTCAACATGATTCATTATTGATGTAACAGGATTTTCGACAACCTAAGTTGCATTTTGATTACATTAATAAATAGTAATCAAGGTTTCAAAACGAAACCCAAGCTCACCCAAGAGTGTTTGAATCCAAACTACCTTTCTACCAACAAGAACTACACCATGATATTCATCTTTCATAGTCGATAGGGAGACCAAACCTTCTCATGATAGGCTGCTAACCAGGAAGACCTTGAGTAACTATTTCAAACCAAACTTTTGGCTAAGGCTTAGCCTCTCCAACCTGAGAGGGCTCTCTCACTAGGATAAAGATTTTAGTAAAAGATTAGATGGCTAACTCTATGAAACAAGTAAAGAAGTATGAATGGTTGAACACAATCAATAAACATCCATTGGGCTTATGGAGTCAGAAAATGTTTTAGTATGACAACAATATTAGCTTAACATGTAAGTCAAGGCATCAAGAGTTCAATATATCAGTAACACATAAGAACATGTAGGAAACACAGTCTACAAATGCATGAAGGAAGTTAGAGCATTGCCAATGAGTTCTAAGTAACATACATTCATACCACTACAAATGAGGAAATGAGGAAAACCATAAGACAATCAAGCATTGAGCTCTCTTCTGAATCCTGAGTAGTAAAGCCAAACTTTGTATTACATAAAAAAAACATAGTCTTCTACAATGACACAAAATGAGTGCTTTTCTCAAAAATTTCCAACCCTTGGTGCAGTACATCTCTTGACAAATATAGAGTTTATTACAATCTTGGATTCCTTCCTCCAGCATGAGGGGAATTCAAATTTTACTTGACTTGACACCTATTGATACTTAAACAAACTATTAATTACAACTAGTTGTTAACTAACATTCCTAGAGACCTAATACAACTAGGAGTGTAACTCCTTATTATGCTGGCAACAACCTTGACTATGAAATAAATTTGGTTTTTGACAGCTGCTCCTTCTTAAATTCGAACTTGGTGATGTCCATAACCCCCCAGCTGGCCTCCAATAGCTCCTCCTTCATCTGCCCTGAAAACTAGGAAACAGTCCCCTGCTCTGTTTTGGCTGAAAAATAGGTGTTGGAATAGAGCTTTTTTTCTCATCATAAAAAATGTATTTTGAAAAACTGAAGGAGTATTTTGTAGACCACTTTGTGCTGAAAAAAACCCTCTCTTGGTGTTTTGCAATACCTTTCCTACTGCCCAGAAACTGTCTTTGATTATCAAGTGTAAACTAGAAATTGTGATTTCTGAAAAACTGCTCCTACAGCAGTTTCGTAGCACAATTTGAGTCATAAATTTATCCCATATCATAATTAATTTGAATAAACTGAAAGAGGTTTTTGTCGTTCAATATGTTAGGAAATAAAACGTATTTCCGTTTTCCAAAATATGATTTCAATTGCTCAAGAGACCTCC
>APFE031586822.1:64458-76324 GCA_000404065.3 Pinus taeda | reverse complement strand
TTAATTCTCTGTAAAAATATACAATGCAGAAACAAAGTTTCTTTCCCACAGTCTCCCAGAAGTTACAAGCCAACCAACCCCTTGCAAATAACTTGCATACAATATATAGAATGTGTGAGGAAGAGATAGAACACCCAGGGGTTGGGAAGTTACTCAAATCATTTTGAAATGGAGATGGAGAGACAACCATCAGCTACAGGTGCAGCGCTGCAAATATGACATTTGGCTTTGGGGTGACCGTTTGCCTTCCTTCGCCACTTGGATAAAAGCCAATCTGGAGAAAAAATATTTTAAATGCTTCCTTTCGTGTCAAAAAACTGAAGTGTAGATGAGCGGGCCCACTTGGAGAAGTCACGAACCGAAATTTCATGAAACGGAAGTAAATTGGCAATTTTTCCTCTGTACACTGCGCCATTTTCTTTGTGCAGCGCGCTACTTTGGGGCCTGTTTTGGGGCACTTCCAGGTGTCCAAAATGTGCCCAAGTGGGCTTTCTAGAAATATTGGCCTGTCTACTTTCTAACCCCATTGGAATTTCTGAATGTGAAGCTCATTTTCCCCTCAAAATATTCATTCTCCTAACACTGTTTTCTGTGTGTCCAAAAAGTGGCAGAAAGGCCATTTTTGGGTGTTTTTTGACCTTTAGGAGACCCAAAACTTATCAAAATTTCTAGCCCGGACACCAGTAGATGTATTTTTCAATGCTGAATTCAAAAATACAAACTTTTTCTTGATTGGAGTGCTATAATTTTAGCGTCGCGCAGGGTGCGCGACGCACAAGGAGAAAATCCCTGTTTTTCGCCCAAAAAATTTCCCTATGACCAAAATTTGCCCAAATTTTTTGAGATTTGGGCTGGAAGTTCTCTATGGGGTGATTTACTAAATAAAGGAGGCCTCAGCCAAGATCCTGAGCCTATCTTGATCTTTTTCCCTTTTTTCCCTTTTTGTGGCTTTCCTCAGTTTTGCTTTCAAACTCCTTATTCGGGCTCTCAAACTCAAGTTTCGTGCCCTGTAATGATGAGCCATGTGTCTCAGCAGTGTGTTGTCTTTGTCGGCCTTGTTCAAAATTTTTTCCATGTGCATGTTGACTCTCTCAAGAATAGACTCACGATCATCCATAACCGGTTGCTCCAATGAAGTGAATTCAATCCTCCTCTGTTGGGCAGTTAGGCGATCCTCACGGATGTTCTGCAGCTGCATGATCACATGCTGGTCTTCCAGCTGTTTGTTCCTCTGCTCCAGATAGTTGATGACCCATCTGGACCTCTCGAAATTGAGTATCAAGTCTTTGATTTCTGTGTCCTGCTCCTGAATAATCATCCTAAGTTTGGCATTTTCTGCCTCTGTCTCTTCATCCGGAATGAGGATGACACCGGTCCTTTGAGCACTTGATGGCTCACCCGAAAGCCCCTCCTCATGCATTGGCTCCTTACCTCTGTCCTGTTCCTGTGTCGTCGATGCCAGAAGCGAGGCCCCTTCCACCCCAGGTGGAGATAACACTCGCTTTGCTGCTGTAAACAGAGGCCTGGTGCCTTTCGGATAGCCTCTCTGATATGTGATGGAAAATGGCACTACAATGGTCTCATGGCGCTCATACTGATGAGAAGTACCCCCTATCTCATGTTTTGCCTCTGATACTGCCTGTGGAGTGCTGAAGAAGTCATGGGAGATGAAGTCCTCCCAAGAAATGCCCTGTAATCTCAACTGATGGTCCACCAAAATTTGGATAAGAGCAAAGTGATATACGTTGTTGAGCTGCTGCTGAGGGGTCTTGTGCTGCATGAATTTTCTCATCCTCTCTATGTTCCCGCAAATGAAGAATGGGAGGTTCATCATACGCACCCTGGTGAAGTGCATGAGTAACCTGATGTGATAGGCATAAAGGCAAGAAAACCTCCCCTCACAACTGAAGTATTTCATGATCAATCTCATGAGCGGAGCATAATCATCTCTCAGAAATCTGAATGCAAAAACTCTCGTGAGCTGACTCAAACAACTGGCTTTTATGTACGGCTCATAAAGTTCCCTCTCCACCTTCATCTTCTTGTGCCACTGTTCTCCAACATTTGGTATGCCTATTTCCACCGATATGGTTTCGGGTGTCAATGTGAAAGTGACCCCTACCAAGATAGATTGTCCTCTATGTAGGTGAAGTGCAAATAGGCAAGCCAACTCATGATGAATCCTGACATTTTCCACCCTCTGACAAAATTTGAAACATGCCATGTGTTGTTAACAATACATAGCGAGAGGTTATGCCTGCAACTCCATGAGGGTGTTTGGTTCATCCCTGATATGTCTGCCACTCCTAGGTCTCCGGGGAGCCTGTTCTCCTGAAGCTGTATCATTGTGGGTTTCCCCCTCATAATCTGATGAAATTTCCAATGCCATTACTACTGTTTGTACCCTGAATTTCTTTGCTACCCTCTGAATCCACTGAACTGATAGGTGCTCTGCAAATCTACCACCAAGGGGACAACAAAATAGGGATTATTAGGAGGGTAATGATGAAATAGGGATAGGGGTTTAGAGGGGAAATTTATCAGGGATTTGGGAGTGTTTGGGGAGTGGTTTTGGTCGGGTAGAGTTAAGGCACTCTTGAGCTATATGAGTAAGGGGACAAAGGGATAGGATTGCACTGTAGTTAGGGTAACCATTGGGGGAAAATGCTCCCAAGGAATTAGCTGACAGAGTTAGGGTAGGAGCATAATTGATAATTAAGTTACTATAGCAAAACCCTAGCTATTTGCCATTCTTTGTGTCATTTTGTGTTTTCTTGATAGAAGTTTTTCTTTGATGTCACGACCACCAAGATATATTTTTCCTTGAATTTAAGGATCAATGATGAGATGGTTTATGGGCAATTTTGCAATGTTGGGAGCCAATTCACAAAAATTTGAGAGGTTTGGTGCCTTTGTTAGGCTCATAGGCTTGTGCGTCGTGCGCTTTGCCCAGTGCACCACACGCGGGGTATGCGTCGCGCCAGTGTGAAATTAACATTGTGGCTAGTCTCCCAGTGCGTCGCGCGCCCTAAGTGCGCCGCGCCACATTTTGTGTGCGCTGCGCACGGTCAAATGACACAATTTGCTTGGAAAACAGGGGGTGGGTCTTAGTGGAGGTTTGTAAGGGGTTTTCTTAATAGATGTGGGGGATATGGAAGTGTGGACGATGAGGAGTGAGAGGAAGAGGAGAGGGGAAACAAAACCTTGGTGGATTCTTCAAATTTACAAACCCCCATTATCACGTTTGCTTTGAGGATGATTGACATGGATGGCCAATATGTTTTGGATCTCACTGACATCTTAGAAACAGCTAAGCATTGACCAAGTTTATTGGAGGAGAGGTGTCAAAGGCCTACCTCATGATTTGATGGCTTTCACAAAGATTTGCAATGGTCTTGCATCATTTTTGAGCTGTTGGACTGTGTGCGCCGCGCGCTCTTCCCAGTGCGCCGCACGCCTTATATGCGTCACGCCTATGTATTTTTTCAATGGCAGCCTGGCTGTATATGCGTCGCGTGCGGTGAGTGCGTCGCGCTCCTGCCTGTGTGTGCCGTGCGTCTCAAATCACCTACCAACTCACTCAAACGCTCGCCAATCTCACTCTCCCCCCTTTTGCAATGTCTTTCTAAGTCTCCAATGGCACAATGGCATTGCTTTGGGCCACAATATGTATTTATAGGTTTGAGAGAAACTGGTCTGATTTTTTCCTCTTTAGAAAACCCACTTTCTAATGTTGAGTTTTGCACCATTTTATTGACTTTTACAGCACTCTGTTTTTTCCATTTTTTCTTGGAAATTTTGGCTCTCTTGATGAAATTTTCAGCATTCCTTTGCGAGGATTGTGTGACTGGACCTCTGGCTTTAACATCCATGACTGCATCTGAAAATGTCAACTGTCGATTTCTGGAAAATTCTGTCATAGTTGACCTTGCTTGAATTTTCTTCAAAACAGAGTTTTGAAGAAGAGTTGATGCCTCTTGCGGTGATGATGAAGCTTTCTGCACTGTGGGTGTATAAGGTCTCCCTCTGGCCTGCATGGCTAGTTTCTGGACATGTTTTCTCAAGGACCAAGCTGATGAATTTCTAGACTCAAACTAAAAATGACTCTGTGCTGAAATAGGACCAGACCTTGACTATCATGAATTTCATTGATTTTGGACCAGGACTTGAACCAGCATGGGCCAGACATGAGGGAAACTGACTAGCATGACTTTCTCCATCAGGTCATGGCATGTCCCTAGTGAAATGCAACTGGAAGAGAGGAGCGGGACACCTAATCATGAAATGCATAAAGAGTTTTGATCCCTGATAAAGGACTTGACCAGGCCGACTCTAACACCATATGTAATGTCTCAAAATTTCCTAAATGCAAACTATATGCCACAATATATCATTTCATTTGATGAATGATAGCTATGAGAGAGTTTGATATCTTTCACACAAACGAAATGATCACAAAACAACGAACAATATCTCTAATGCAGCTAATGGAAATTAACAAACTCTTCTACAAAGTCACTAATCACTAATAACAATGAAAAGCTCTAATTCACATTAACTAATGCAAAGCAAAAGAGATTTTTTTTCCTTTTATTGTTGATGGCAAGATGCACTAAACAAACTCTGAGAAATGATAACAAACAAATTCCACTCAATATAAGCACATTCAAATCCCTAAATCACAAAGCAATCCTTCAAAAAATGAGAAAAGTCCCAAAGACACGAATGAGCCATGTAATCTAGGCCCAAAGCGAAACAAAGTGGAATTCAAGTGAAAAAGAGGCAAGTCACTCAAATAACACAATAAAATGATTAACAGCCACTAAACGAGTGCAAGGGAGCAACCATAGTGTCGACTGGACCAATAGAAGACCAAAAACACCTAAGGAAGGCTCGACACACAAAGCCACTAGATGCCCTAGGGCTAGAAACGTGAAATCGATAGAAAATGGCAAACACCCAAAGGGTAAAGGTCAAAGCTAGTCAAACAAGACTCCAACACACTCAAGTAGTCGAAAAAAGGTACCTAGAACAAAGCCAAACCCAGGAGGCTCAAAACCAAGCAAACTTCAAAAGTTCCCAGGCCTAGCGCGACTGTCAGGCTGCAACTAGCACCTTTTGAGGATTGGCGCAAGTTGTAAATGAGAAACTAGCGCCAATTGGCACGACTGCAACGCTATAAAATCGCTCACGTCAAGTTTTCTATGCAAAAATAAAAAACAAACAATCCAAAGATAGGCCAACAATAACTAGGTAAACCAAGAGGCGAGAAACAGCAAAAGAACTCAACCTAGAAAGTTAACCAAGCAAGAAAAAACCAAGAAACAACCAAAAAGACAAGACAAGTTCCAAGCTGTTCAGTCCGTAAACCAAACCAAAGATTGACTGAAGTGGCGTTGATCTACTTCGCTAATGCAATAGCGTTTCGAAGGCTATCTGGCCGTACTTCAGGCTCCATCTAAAGTTTACAAATCAAACAACAAGTTGACTCCCCAGCGGAGTCGCCAAACTGTTGAGGAGGTAAATCCCCTCTACGGATAGAGGCGATCCCTACTAGCCTAGACCGAGTCTAGCAACAATCATACAACGCTACCGCGCAAGTTCCTAATTGCAAATTAAAGACCAATGATGAGGGCCTACCTGGTTTCCAATGCTAGTGCTTGTAGAAGAGGTGACGCTCCCGTTCCTTTGCTCCGGTAGATCACGATCCCCACGATCTCCGTGAATGGACACCTACACATAAAAATAACGACACAAACACAAACATAAAATCTGGCATATGCAACTATATATCAGTCAGAAAGGACATAACTCATCATTATCACAAACAATAATAAAAGTGGAACCATAACAATAGTCGTTTATTAATGATAAACAAAGAAGAATACAACCATAGTTCTGACGCCAGATCCTCCTTTGGCTGGGTGATCAGCAGCACATGTCTATAAAGCTTGTTGGGAATGGGAACAAGCCTCTCTCTCTTTGGTTATTAAACAAGAATCTCCTTACTTAGATTTGGCCTTATGGGAATGAAGAAGGCTCTTGCAGCATGAAGCTCTTGGTAACTTGACAATTCTCAATCTTTGGAACTAGCTTGCCAAGGAAAATGAACAAGCTTTTATAGATGGAGGAGGGGGAGTTGGGATCATCCACAATAATCATGGAATTGGCTTTATCACTAAAGAAGCTTCCATGATAGGTGGCAAACCACTTCCTCTCTATGGAGATCCTAAGCCAAACCACCCAACTCAAGATAGATTCAGTCCAGGAATTTGTTAGGATGAATCTTTTGTTGTTTGTTTGTTAAAAAACACCATTGATTATGGTTGGCGCGAGTGTGACTCTGTGACAGAGTGCCAACTGGCGCGCCCTCTTTGGAGGATTTCCCCAATTGGTGTGAGGGCTGCACTATGGAACCGCGCCAATGGAAAAAGGGCTATTTTTAGGGGTTTTTAGCAGGAGATGTCTTTAGGGCAAATGATGTTCATGTTCAGGGGAATGCAATGCAAGTGTTTGCAGGTCATGTCACTTCTCATGGGTCCTGGAATGAGTCCTCCAAGATGCAGGAGAGGGGTAACAGGGACAGTGACAAATTGTTGTGTAATAAGCGGTTCCCCTGACCCCGCACACCTAGTGATAAGTTCTTGTAGTCCTTTTACTGCCTTGCTATCACGTAGCAGTTTCATGCATGTCTCCAGAAAGGTAGTGAATTTTGAAGGATCCATCCCTGGTTCTATTTGATCCTTACTATCTGAAGTGGAGGCCTTCGTGAAGCTCTTCTTAGCTTCCATGAATGTCTCCTTCATGCATTCTAAATCAAATTTGGGTTCCTTTGTAGGAGCCTTGCAAACCCACGCACTTTCTTCTGACTACTTCCCTTTATCATCATGAGTGGTCATACTGTACATTTGGGTCTTCGTCATGCGACTCAGACCTCATCTTCTGCAAATTCTGAGTTGGAGGGGGCTGGAGTACCCCTTTTTCGCACATCCTCACTATCAACGAAGGGCAGTCTTTTGCCTCATGATCAAACTAAGTACAATACAAACATGATGTCCTTGTCAGGTTTGTACAATCACGGGCATAGTGCCCTGGCCCTCCGCAATTCTAACAAATCAGTTTTCTGTGACCCTTTCCTAGTCCCATTCTTCCTCGACCTCGACTGCGCCCCTGAAATCCAGTGTGCACAATTCCTCCATTTGGGTCGAGAGCTCATGTTTCAGCCTGCACCCTGTAGGCAAGAGTCTGATCCATCATTAGTTCGTAGCTTTGGTAGGTGTGTTCATCATGGCCTACTGGCCTGCAAAAATTACAAAACAAATGTTGAGATGTCTGCTTATACTTCTGTAATAGATGATAATTATCCATAGTGTGTTTTCCTCCTATCTGATAGATCGCACACCATAATGCAGATTCCGCGCTTGTTCCTGCCTGCACCTCAGGTCTTAATGGCATCGGCCCTCCTCTTGCTAATTAATTCCCGAATACTAGACAGTGGTCCTTGTCATGCCCTTGGCCTTTTCATTTTATGCACCATACCTCCTCGCACGCCTCTGGCTAAGGTGTCCTGTCCTATTTCAAACTCTGCATCTCCAAACACAAATTTTGTAGTTGCGTGTGGATTTGTTGGACTCCCAACCCAGGGTCTTGCATAGGGGTCTCATGCAATCTCATTGCCATCTCCAAAGCTTCGGCCTAGGTGGAAATTTTTTGTTGTGAAAGCGTCATCCTTAAGTGTGGCAGAAGTGACATTATAAACCATGCGTGGTGCTGTCTATTCATTAAAGTCATATTGGCTTTGCGAATCATACCCTTCAGTCTTTGGTCCAGATCCCAGGGGGTCTTGCCCAAGAGCATCGCTATCTCCTTCAACCTGATGACTGATTGTGTTTCTGACTATGCCCTGCTGAATTCCCTGTTAAGCACAACCTAGATTTCTGTGATTCTTGCATTTGGATGGTCATTAGAATGCTTGATGTACCATATTAATGTGCGATCCTGCAACGCGCTCACCAGCATAGCGTTCTTGATATTTTCATCCACAACACCTTGTGCTTCCCATACTGCTCTTACCACAAACCAGAATTGGTTTGGACCTTCATTCCCCACTCCTCTAAATACTGGTAGTTTGATCACACTCACCATACTGAACTATGGTGGTGGCAGAGGTGGGGTGGGTGGAGATGGAGGTGAGGAGGGTGAGGCAGGTGACAGTGTGGGTGGAGGTGGTAAATGCAGAATGCGCTGCCTTATCAGACTGACCGCGCTCCTCAGAGAACTTTCATGAGCTACTCCTCACTTTCCTGCGAGGGGGAAATTAAGGGACTGGTTTCCAATTCTTCACTACTTTCGCTTCTGTAGATATTCCCAATTCGCATAGCCCCAAACATTAATTTATTTGCATAACTTTCTTTTCACACAATAACATCTTAATCCAAGTGTTCAAAGATTTAATATACTTACCTCGCGGTCCCTTGAGGAAACGTCATTGCGCCTCACTATAGCTAACAGTCATATCTACCATGAACTCAGTGATAAATCCTCCTATAATTCGATTGAGCCAATGGTCCACAACTCACACAATCTTATCTCCTGGCACTTCTAGTTTGCGCACTAATTCTGGATTTCACACTATTGGTTTTTCGAGCCTATACCTTCCCTAACTGTCTGCTAGCTTCGCGATCCACTCACACAACTCAGAAGGAAAGGATGAAAAGAAAATTTCATGGATTTCCGTATACAAGTAGCACTCCAACCATTGTTCCTTAGATACTAGCGGATTTATGTTTTCCTGCGCTGCAAACTCATGAATCTTCTTGTCCAACCACTCTTCAATTTCTTTCTTTGTGGGATTCGAGTGGCACAACATCAGACATCCCTTATGCAAATCTTAGTCCTGGCAATGGAGCTATTTGTTGGCTTATATGGGCCTAACCCAAGTTCAGAGGTGATTTAGCCAAGAAAATCCCAGTACTACTAGCCCTTTCGGCAACAATCCGCAGAGCTCGGACTGAGTTCTCACCCGAAGTAGTATGGGAGGGTGTTAGAACCAAGTTTCTGCACCCTGGGGTTGTTTGATGAGCTTTGGGCGATCCATAGTTTGACCCTGTACGCACGTCGCTACGCGCACCTATTAGTCCTTTGCAACCTGTGAGGCTGCCTTTTCGCAACCCTACTCAAGGTGTGATCCATATTATACCCAAGTTCCTTGCTTATTTAATCTATTATTACCCAATTACTTAACTTATCTATGTAAGACTAGTGATAATTAACAATATATCCAGCAATCATATAAGTGCGCACACTAAACAAAACAATATAAATGTAAAGAAGGCAATACACAAGCAGATGCACAGAAATTGGAATCAACTTCTCTTTATTATTCTTCATTCAAGATTACAAACTCGACACCGCCCTACACACTCGATTGCAGGGGTCAGTGCACTCAGTTGCAGAGCCTCTTCCTACTACTACGACCCAACACTTAGGCTCTTACTCTATGCTTAAACCATTCGTATTCATTTATCTGTCTAATTCGCTCCCTTTACAACTTAGAGCCTCGCACTATTTATACAATCTCATGGTCCGCAGACCATGGGTAGGCTAACATGACTTTACATTACATTACAATACTTAGGGTGAACTACCCTATGACTCAACCTATACTTCACGCTCCACGCCCGCAATTTGCGGAGTCTTACAATACATTTGACCAAGACTTGGGCTTTGAGCCCCAAAACGCATTGTGGGGGGATTCCATGCCCAACACTAGTTGTGATAAAGGACCTGTTGTCCCTTAAGAAACCAATTTCTAGGTTGTGGAGAAATTTTGCTTAAGACATTAAATTTTACTATGCATGTCACTTATTTTTATAATGTATCTTCTTTTGAAGGATCTGAAGGACTTGACCTTAAACCCTTAATATTTAGCTAATATGAAAATCTCAAGATGCCATGTGATGTTGAATATAAATGTTGTGTGAAGAATATTTTGAGAAATTAAAGACAATATGTTGTGTTTGACAAAAACTATCATCTGTAACTTAGAAGAAACATAGAGAAAGGAGTTTTAAATATGGGAGCGCTCTTTTAAGGAATTTTAACTTTATTCACATAAGCAAACAAAGACTTGCAACTTCATTACCATATTTAAAGAGAGGAAGAGACATAATGACACATACAGAGAAATTACAAAATCATACCCAACATTGTATGGAAAACACCTAATTCTTTCATTAATCATCAGCCTATCAAGTACAAAATATTATAGTCTTTAGGTTCTTCAAAATTCAGACCTTTCTTCTATAATTTTCCCTCTTTTTATTAATCACGAGACATTTGGTAACTGTTATCACTCCCAGAAACTCTCCTAGGTTGTAGCTCGAAGATGCCTGGTAACATATAAATCTTCAATGTTGTTCTCTGAACTATTAGAATGGATGATGGTTTGGATCAAGTCAGATGACTGTTTCAACTCTGTTTCACTCAAGACATGCATGAACACCCTCAACTTTACAAATCTTTAGACCACTAATGCTCAATAGTTTGTAGATTCAATGGATAGATGGAGAATATTGATTGTATCAGCAGATGCATACATAAACACATATGAATGGCTAGCTACAAGAAGTAAATGAAGCTTGCAAATCTAATTTATCAACGCAGAGATAAGATGATAGTTATCTGGCATTAGACACAAAATAAAACATGAATAACCTATTCAAGTGCAAGCTTAGAACAGAAGAGAAAATGAGAATTGAACATGTAACAGCAAAAGAAGCTTATATTGCTGGAATGAAGATGAGACACTAGAGTAGCAGAGTGTCCACAGTCCCCAAAAGTTGAACCTCTATTACTCTAAACTTTCAAATATTTACAGGCCTTTTACAATGCTCTCGATCCTTCTGAGGCTTGAGAGGTCTTAATCTATCCCCTCTATCTTTTTAACTATTTGATGCCCTGACTAGTCACACATGGGCTCGGAGGTTTCTTCTTCTGACAGCAGAGTAACTGCATTCTGGTAGTTTGTAGTGCTATCTGGGAGCTCGCTCGTGCAAGTGATGCTCCATGATCATTTGTTAGTTTGGATGAGCTGCGCTATTGCCTTTTTATCCCTCTAGCCATCTGTCTCCTGGCCCCTGCTCTGTGATGGAATGGGCCTTCAGCCCTTTGAAATCCCTTCAAATACTAATAATGATTATTTTCTGCTTTATACAGAAAAACGCTACAACACTATGAAATCCTGCCAAGATCTGTTTATTTCGCACTTCAAAGGTCCTTGAACACTGTCTATTCCTCTATTGGGTTCGCCCTTATCGCTATCGCGAGTCGCAAGTGGCTTGTTCCCTTTGTATTTTGAAATATGTTGAAAACACTAAAAATCATGAGGAATTTGCTTTGGCAGACCTAAAACATTATATATTTTCATTCCCGAACCCCTTCGAGTCCGTGTTTTATCACATCGGTGCTTCCCCTTTGTATTTCATTAAATAACAAAAATACGCAAAATACATATGAAAATGCTTTTCGGCAGATTTCAGATCTTATGAAATATTATTTAGAACACCGTTAGGTCCAGTTCATCGGGTCGCACACATATATATGTATAGGTCCCGCTCCATGATTGTTATGAAACCAGCTCAAGAAAAGATAGAAAAGATAGATCAACGAATTAGAATTCAGCCTCTTCGAGGGGGCAACCTCCTTTACATTACATAAATGAACAATTCTTTCATGATACAAATGAAAAGACCTCCTTTCTATATATAGGAGTCTAAGGGGTCATAACATAATCAGAGCCGACATAACAATAATAATGTAAGGGCACAATAATAATAATAATGGGCTTCTATGGGGCACAATAGTA
>APFE031586822.1:48363-64392 GCA_000404065.3 Pinus taeda | reverse complement strand
CAAATCTCCCACAATGACCTGATTATAGACTAATTCAGTAGAGCGAACTTGTACGACGTGCCACGTGTCACTGTTTCAACCTTTGACTCTAAAAAATATATAAATGAAAACTAAAGTCTGTCCTCTTTCTGTACCTTTTTACGAAATTTCAATCCGATGCTCAGAAAGAAAGTTATGACGATTTTCCCCAGGTCCCCTGTTTTGAGTGTAATTCAGGAGTCTGCAAAAAGGCCAACTTCCTCAGATCATATCTCCGAAAATATCTCGCCAAACGCTCTGAAATTTGGACCCAAAGTTCAGCGCCAAGTCTTCTCAAATGGGTTTTTTTTGCGACTTCTGAAACGTTACAGAAAAAAAGTTATAGCGAAAATGCCACGATGACTTGTTTGGAGCAGCGAAACCCTAGAATCCAAAGCTCTGATACCAAATGTTATGAACCAGCTCAAGAAAAGATAGAAAAGATAGATCAACGACTTAGAATTCAGCCTCTTCGAGGGGGCAAACTCCTTTACATTACATAAATGAACAATTCTTCGATGATTCAAATGAAAAGACCTCCTCTCTATATATAGGAGTCTAAGGGGTCATAACATAATCAGAGCCTACATAACAATAATAATGTAAGGGCACATAATAACAATAGTGGGCTTCTATGGGGCACAATAGTAACAATATGGGCACTACATGGGTACATCAATATAATAAGTGGGTTGTACTAATAACAATAAGGGGTTACACTAGTAGTATAGGGGCCTAACAATGATGTTGCTCTGATGCAATATAGTGATGTAATAAATTGCAATCGCATGTCGCTCATGCCCCAGGCCATTTGCGAGCACTCTTTGTAATCTCTAATAGCGATCATGCGATGCGATGTGGGTCGTCGATCTACGTGCTTGATCGATGGTCCACGTTGCATCGTCGATCACCATTACAAGTTCCATTCGGTCCACCCTCAATCCGCCGATTTCCACTACTGATTGCGACTCGCTGATCAAATTTGGACCATTAATTGGCCAGATCTGACGGATGTTGTGAGAAAAATTGTTTATGCCTCCGATACTTGGTTTTTTACTGATTTTATGTGTTTTTGCCTCCCGATAGTGCTTTTCCGCCATTCCAAGGGTTCTTCTCCTGCGTTGGTTTTGATCTTTGGCATGATTTTGTTGGCTTTTGGAGACTTAAAGAGCATATTTAGATCCATTTTGGGCCACATTCCAACAAGGCTAACAGTAACTACCAAAACTCTCAAACTACTTAACTACTTTCTAACTGTCTAAAGTAAAAGTCATTACAGAACATTACATTAGAGTGTAAAAGGCACCTCATTTTTCTCAGGAAATAAGATAACATAAAGTAAAAGAAATTAAAGTATGATTGGTGATTTCTAATCGTTGTTTGAATCTATGGCTTGAGTAGGTGGTCTTGCTGGTGTATATTTGGTCTTCTCTATCATCCATTCCTTGCATTTTCTCCACAATGGTACATTCGACTTTAGTGCTTCTTTCAATTTGTCAAGTGCTATCCTACATGCTATAATCCTACTATAAGTAGGCTTATCTGTGAATAAAGTCCTCACCATTCGTAGAAGCTTAAAATATTTATTAAGGTAATTCACAATAGTGGCTCCCTTCAATACTGTTGTCTTTTCATGAGTGTTGTCAACTTTGCTTTTTGCCTCAACTAGCAAAGTCTCATATGTCTTCCATGGAAGCAAGCTTCCTTGTAGATCCCAGCAAGAGGAAAGTCCAGCTCTAACCCTTTTATCAAACAGGATGTTAAACTTGGAAACTGCTTCCTTCATCTCATTTATCTTCTTCTCAACAATATTTCTGTAAATATTTCTGACAATCATTTTGTTAAAATCTATTTCACATAGCGTTCTGTCTAGCATGTCATGCTCCTTTAGTTCTAAAGTAGATTTAGAATTAATAAAATATATCTTTCTCTTTGCAAACTTTGATCTATCTAAATATTTTTTCTTGTTTTGCATAACCACACCTTCCATGTCTCGGACGCTTGTTTTCTCCTTAGAGATAATAACAAGGAACTCCCATATGCCCCTAATAATTTCAATGATTTCATCCCATAGAATCTCCCTAGCTTGAATTAAGGACATATTGCCCTCCATTTTCTCCTTCAGTCTTTTAATTTCATCTTCAGTGCTTAGAAGATCTTCCTTGTACTTTTTTGCATTTTCCTTCTCCATTCTTACTTCTTCTTCACTCAAATTCAATAACTTACAGGTTGTTTCCAATTCCCTTTGTGCTTTCTTCACATCATGCTCAACCATTTTTAGCTTTGTTCCCAACTGTAATACTTGTGCTGCTGGATCCTCTGTATTGGCTGGAATTACTATTGTACAAACATGAGTGTCTACCTGTTGTTGCAACTTATCCAAAGATTCTTTAAGTAAAGAAACTTCTTCAATTTTCTACAATACATCCTGTAGGAGTTTTTCCTTTTCATTTTCAACTTCATCTATCCCTGCAGCAATGGGATTCTCACCTGTAGGCAAATTCAATTTGTTCTTTAAAACCCCAATCTCTGACTTAACAGATTGCAACAATTTCTAAATTGCAGGTTGATCATCAAGGTTGACACCTATTTTTATAATAATCTTCTTTAGTTCATCTACCTGGGAATTCAAAGCCCTGGAGTTGGCTTTCTCCAACTTCAATTGCTGAATTACTTTATTTAACATTTTCTCTACCTTAATAGCAGCGACATTTGTTTTATGTAAATCATTTACAATCAATTGCCCGCTTTGCATTTGCAAATTTATCTTGTCAAGCATTGGAAGCTTCTGAGTATCAACAGTCAAATTAACAGTTTTGAAATTACTGGTGGACCCAACTAACATTTCCGTAGGATGAGAGAAAGCAATTTTAATTTGACTTTTCTCCAAATCCATAGCAAATAACAATCTAGTTTATTCATGAACAACTTGAGACTCAGATTGAGCCTCCATATTTAACTTCAATTTCTGGTTTCTCTCAGCTATTTGAGAAAACATACTTTCAATTAAAGGGATCTGATCATGAACAGGTTCTCTAGAAGATGGGGAAGCTGGTGCACCCTCTGTTTCTCCCAATTGAATTACTAAACCAGGTTGTGCTGAAGACATTGCATCCAAAAGTTTAGTCCTTTCTGCTACTTTTGATTCTTCTTCATCCAAATCAATAACATTTTCTCCAACCCTCTTGACACCTTTTTCTAAAATACTAGAGGTTTCAATCTCTGTCCCCTAAGTGTTATATAAACCTCCATTTGCCAATTTCTCTATTTTTTGTCTACTCTCATGCACAAAGGTGTAATATCCATTCTCTAACCTCCTCTTTGAAATAATTTGATGAGGGTCATAAGCCCACTCAACCACCTGTAAAAGACACATGTCATTCAATAATTTCTTGACCTCTTGGGTAGCCTGTCTAGTGTTTACAATGAAGGGTCCTACTGCTTTGGGAAATTTAAGGAAATAGCCTTTCTTCATAGGAAAAAAATGAACCTAATCTACATTCAAGCTTTGTCTGATAATTCAAGAGAAAAAAGCCTCAATGGCACAAATTTTGGTAACCTGTATGGTTTGACAGAGGATCCATAAAGCCTAATCTCTGCATGTTCTTCAAATATGAACCAATCTTCACACCTCACATCTTTACTCAACTGAAGGAGTTCTTGACCTTTAGGAAGAAATGTTGGGGGCAAGGTTCCATTCAAGATCTTGTAGGATACTAGAAGGAATAAAGAGGTGAATTCAAATAAACCACCATCTCTTGGATCACCCCTTATCATCTCTGTCCATAATACCACTGACTGCTTCTTTTTATTTATGTCAACAATATTTAGTCCCAAACCTACAAAATGTTCAGCATTCTGGTATAGAAATAAATAAGTAATAATTGAAGGAAACTTAAAGGACTCGGTAAGAGGCAAAGTCATGAATTGAGTATTAACAGTGTCTACACAAAATGTTGGAATATCAAGTACTACTTATGGTTTCGTCATTAAAGAGAAAAATCCCAGTACTGCTTTATCAACCTGCTTGGAGTCTTCCTTTCCTAGAATCTTAGAAATTACTTGCAAGATAGGTCTTATATCAACTACAAAAATGTCTAAAGAGAATAGATTTCCATCTAGAGAGAATTGTCCAGATTTAGGAGCTAGGAATGAGGTAACGTAAGAAAACTCCTAGGCTGATAGGTTATCGTAATATGAGACCAAAGACTCTTCAATAAAGGTGGTGTAAGTTCCAAATACGGGGTAATTCAAATCTTGGTGAATTAATTGAGAGGTTACTTGGAAAATACTCTCCCTAGACTGATTCATTACAAAATACTTCTTGGGGTACATTGTTGAGGCTAACCATTGAATGAATTCAAAGAACAAATGGGTCCTTTGGACAAAAGCTGCTAAAACACCTAACCTAACCATTGCCATGAATATAAGGGACTTTTTATGGTTTTATGGTTCAGAGTGACTTCTTGATATAGTGAAAGGTGATTAATTGTGTAGAGGGTATCAGAAATATCACATTCAACATCCATTAATGGGGTATGCATGACTGAGGAAGAACTTACTTGTGTGTCCATGGTGTCAGTAGATGATAGTTACTTATGACAATTGCTGGTGACAGTTGCTGACTCGGAATGTTGAAGTGGAGGTGAGGTTGTTCAGTACTGAAAGCAAATGACTAATGCAATGGGGTTTTTACTTTTCTTTTATATATATGGTAAGCAAAATGGATGGAAATCTGTAATTAATGTAACGAATTAATTGAGTGGCAGATGAGGTGACAGGGTATGCTGAGTGAGGTGGACAGTAATGAATGAGAGTGGCGGATGACATGGAGGATATGAGGTGGAGTGAAATGGTGTGGGTGGCCTGCTACAGGGGTAAGGAGTGTATGGAAGGTTCATTAGGCTTGAACCCCTGCAGCGATCACAGGTCATAGATCTTGGTCAACCATATCGACGTCATGGTCAACTACAGGGGTTGAGCCTTAACTCGTTCTCCTTGTTCCCGCACAGAGCGCTTTGCCCGCCTCTTAAGCCATCGTTTGATCACACTTCATAAAACCGCTCGAGTTTTAGTAAATGGGTTGAGCCCACAGTATATTTCTTTGAATGTTGTCGATAGCATAAATCAAATCACTACTTCGGACTTTCAAATTCTCTTTTGATTTTTCAAAACTTTAATTATAATATTTGATTTTTTTATTTTTGTGATAATATTAAAAATAAAATTCAAATGACAATGGATGCTACAACACTTGGCTCCACCTGAGGATAGTGCTTTTACCATAGAAGCACTAAGAACCGCAGATTAGTGCCTTCACCTTGGGCATGGAGTCATATATTGCTTTGCCAAATTTAATTCTATGGAATCTGTACAATGAATTCACTCTGGTATTTACAATGACAAGGTATTCGTGATTCAGAATTGGAAATAATGTTTGAGGTACTACCCATTGACAGGAAACTGTAAAGTTTCACCATCAATACTCTCCAGGATGAATGTATTATTTTCCCTTACTTCTATAATCCTGAATGGTCCATACCAGATAGGATCAAACTTCCCATGTTTTCCCTTATCCTCTCTCCTAGTATCCCACCTTAACACCAAGTCTCCAGCTTTAAAATCAATTTCTTTAGCTTTCCTATCAAAAATACCCTTCATTTTTTATTGATACATAATCAAATTATCTCTTACCTTATCTCTGCTTTCATTCAACTCCACTACCTTATGCATCCTTCTTATTATAGCATTGGGTTCTCCTTTTTCCTCTTGAATCATTGCAATCACATGCTTCACAAGCTGACTAGGAAACAAAGCTTGAGTTCCATACACTAACTAGAAAAGTGATTTGCCTGTAGACCTTTTTGTAGTCACTTAGACAGCCCAAAGAGCAAACTTTAATTTTGAATCCCAGTCTTTCTGATTCTCTACAATAATTTTCTTAAGAATTTTCATCAATGTTTTGTTAGTGGATTCAACCAATCCATTCCCCTGAGCATGATAAGTTGTTGAATGATATAAAATGCTATTATATGTCTGACAAAAAGCAACAAACTTAATTGAACTAAACAGTTGAGCATTATCAGTTATGATTTTGATAGGGCACCCAAATATGCTAAAAATGTTTTCCTATAAAAACTTCATCACCACTTGGTGAAATAATCAGTGGCTGTAAGAACCCATTTGTGTTGTCCACTCGAAGGTGGATTAATTTCTCCAACGAAGTCTAGCCCCCATTGTCTGAATGGTTCTTCTATGAAGACTGGGATCAATGGCAATGGATCTAACCTATTTTTCTCAGCAAAAAGCTAACACTTCTGAGAGCTTCTGACAAACTTATAGATATCACCAAATAAGGTGGGCCAATAAAATCCTGCCTGGAGAATTTTGTGTGCAGTAACCTTCCAACTGTAATTCCCACCACATAACACTTCATGATAATATTTAATTGTTTCTGTAGATTCATCTTCTGTCAGACATAGCAATAAAATTCTCACAGGATCTTTCCAATACAATCTTCACTCCACAATCACATATGGTTGTGCCTTGATTTTTAATGCTCTATATCTTATATCCAATGACTGGGGACAAGAAATAAAACATAAATAATGAACTATGTGCTTATACCATTCTGAGCATAAAAATTTATATCGGATCTTCATACCTGGATTTGATTTTTCTTCACCCTCTTTAATTATTTCTTCATTTACAGGTGTTAATAAGCTGATTCCCAATGCCTGAAAGTTTGACTCTGTCAACATCTTCGCCAATCCCTACCCTTTCACTAGTTTGGTTGGCTTTTTGTCTAGTTCATATTCTTGGATCTTAACTATCCATTTTCCTCTTTTACCTTCCACATCACTCTGGATTAAGACATCCTTCACTGTAGCATTTCGCACATAAGCAATAATCTATGACTGTAACACATATATCCTGAAGGGTTTTAGGGCCTTTATCGAGGCATATACTTGTTTTTCAAGAATATTGTATTTGAGTTCAACATCTCTGAGAACCTTACTAAAGAAAGCAACTAGCTGCTCTTTTCCTTCATCATTTTTCTGTAACAAAACTTCAGCCATTGAAAACGGTGATGCAAATGAAAATATTTGAAAGGGCTTTTGATAATCAGGGATAATCAAAACTAGAGATGCTTGTAATGCTTCTTTGATCCTAGAAAATGACTCACCAACAACAGTGCTTGGTGACATTTGTTAACTCGGTATGTTGAACTGGAGGTGAGGTTGTTCAGTACTGAAAGCAAATGACTAATGCAACGGGGTTTTTACTTTTCTTTTATATATATGGTAAGCAAAACAGAGGGAAATATATAATTAATGTAATGAATTAATGGAGTGTCATATGAGGTGATGGGGTACGATGGGTGAGGTGGACAGTAATGAATGAGAGTGGCAGATGACGTGGAGGAGATGAGGTGGAGTGAAATGGTGTGGGTGGCCCGTTGCAGGGGTAAGGAGTGTATAGGAGGTTCATCAGGCTTGAACCCCTGTAGCGATGACAGGCCGTAGATCTTGGTCAACCATATCGATGTCATGGTCAACTACGAGGGTTGAGCCTGAATTATAACTCGTGCTCCTTGTTCTCCCACAGAGCGCTTTGCCCACCTCTTAAGCCATCGTTTGATCACACTTCATAAAACTGCTTGAGTTTTAACAAATGGGTCGGGCCCACCTTATATTGCTTTGAATGTTGCCAATAGCATAAATCAAATCACTACTTCGGAATTTCAAATTCCCTTTTGATTTTTCAAAACTTTAAGTATAATATTTGATTTTTTTATTTTTGTGATAATATTAAAAATAAAATTCAAATGACGATGGATGTTATAATAGGACCAACGTTGATAGATGACCATGGTTTGGATTCATAGGTGTTAGGTGTTGAAAATGCAACAAGAAATTCCCAATTTGATTTTGCATTGATTAAATTGAGAAAATTCGAATTTCCACATCAAATGACAACTTGGATGATGTTAACTTGTATGGCATGGCTTGTGTCGCCTATTTTACTCAGTAAATTTGAGTTGGAGGAGTTAGATTTCATTTAAGCATCTGTGATTTCTAATTTGTAGCAATCAAGATCAGTTATCTAAGGTTGTTTTCAATTAAACTAGTTCCAACTGTTGGAGGAACTAGCGGAGGGCCAAGTTATGTAGTGTGACTTCAGTCAAACTTATTGATCATCCAGTTAACTAGTCAATTGGCCCAAAATACCTAGTGCCTGCATATAATTCGAGTTCCCCAGGCTTGGTGTCAATTCCAAGGCAGTGTAACATCAGTTATAGACTATCCTTGAGTATACAGGTGTTACATGCAATGAGATGATCAACCTAAGGAATTGTGCAATTCAATTTGAGGAATTTCATAAATAATAGGGGCCTAATTCCTCAAGGAACAACACAAGGAAATAGGAGCTCAAGCAGAGGAAAAATTTGACTAATTTTGGGTCAGAACCTTCATTGAGCAGAGAGATAGGTTATGTGCTTGCAGGGTACACCCAGTTGAGCAAAGAAATTGTAATACGTCTCTATTCATTTTATTAATGTAAGAAGACATTGGGGTTTTTAGCATATTCCTTTCCCAAGACAAAAATACTTGTTTCATGTGTGTTATTTCTTCTTACATGTATGCTATTTTTGTTCTAAATTGTGAATTAACATCCTTAAAGTAGTAGATTATGCTTGTGTTTTGTGATTTTGATTAAAACCTCATGAGAAGTTGCAAATCTACTACCTAATTTATACATGGTATCAAAGTTGGATTCACATTAGAGCAGGAAATTCAAAGTTGTTACTCAGAGGTTTGAATTTGAAGATCAGTGTAGTAGGATTTCTTCAGAGCTGAGAAGATGACCTTCAATGGACTAAGGCTAGAGTATGACTTGGAAGGTACCTCAAATTTTGCTGCATTGAAGGACGACATGGAGGCAGTATTGGATGAAAATGGATTGCTTGAATATCTTAAGACATATATTCCATGATCACCAATAGTTGATGTCTAGGACCTTGCACAGTGGAAGAAAGATGGAGCCATGGTGAGAGAATAATCTTGGAGCGAGTACGGGATCATATTGTCTCAAATCTCCATGGAAAATAAACTTCATTTGTGATGTGGAAAGCACTAACAGAATTTTTTGAGAATAATAGTGACCACAGGAAGTTTACGCTCAAGGATAAACTATGAAGTATCAAGATGCAGAAGAATGACAGTATATTGTAGTATCTGACCAAGTTCATACAATGTCGTGATGAGCTGGGCAGGATCAGTGTTATTGTCATTAGAGATGACTTGGTAATCCTAGCCCTTTTGGGCCTTCCCAAGAGCTAACATAACTATCAAGATTCGATGAATGAGAGGGAGAAACTACCAAATTGGGAGTGCTTATGCTCTGATTTGGTATAGGAGGGAATAAGGAAGAATACTAGAGATGGGATTTCATCCAAGGGCGAAGATGAAGAAAAAATTGCATTGGATGGAAAGGAAAAGAAGGGAAAAGGGAAGAAATGTGAATCCAAACCAAAATCTAGCCAAGGGAGCAAGAAGAAATATTTTTCAAAAATTAAATGCTTACATTGTTATGAATTTGGGAACTATGCCACGAAGTGTCCACACAAGACGACAAGTAAGAATACCTCGGGAGGAGGAGTAGGTGAAGCTTTGGCTTCATAGTTCAAACTTTAATTTACCGTCATTACATGCATGGCCAACACAGTGATGGGGAGTGTGTGGTACTTGGACTTAGGTGCATTGTTCCACATGATAGAGTGTAGATACTTTTTCAATGACTTGGAGGAGAAATATTTGCATATGCACTTCAAGATGGGGGACGTCGGAAGGTAGAGCGTGACTAGGATTGGTACAGTCACCTTTCATAGGGAATCTAGCATAGAGATGACATTTTTCTTTAGGCCTGGAAGACCGTGTTTATTATGTGATATTTAGCAAAGGAAAGGCATTCCTAAGACACATAGCCACGAGACAGGTGAAGTAGATCAAGGTTCATGTGAAGAACATGTACAGGTAATATGTGGAGGATTGTGCTACATTGAGTGCAAAGGAGAGAACATGCAGAGTCGTGATGTCAGTGAACATTGTCCTAGAATACTTGGCCATTTGCATCATGGCACTTTGAAGTTCATGCATAACATAACCATGTGCCTCCCCAAAGGAGCACTTGAGTGGCAGGATGTATGCAAAGGATGTAGTTTTGGGAAGTACACAAAACCCACATTCCATGATCAGGACAACAAAGCACATGCAGTCCTGGAAAGGATCCACTCTAATGTTTGTGGACCTTTCACAATAGCCTCCACTTCCAGGCACAAATATTTTGTCATTTTTATTGATGACTTCTTAGGGAAGTGTTGGATCTTCTTCATGCGGAATAAGGATGATACATTCTCCAAGTTCGTAGAATTCAAGGCATTGGTTGAGAAAGAAATGGGCAAGAAGGTGAAGGCTCTTAAGAGCGATAATGGAGGTGAATACATGTTGAATGAATTTCAAAATTTCTATGCAAAAGGAAACATTTGACAGAAGTTCACAACACCCCACAACCCACAAAAGAATTGAGTGGTTGAGGGAATGAACCATAGCATTGTGAGAGTAGTGAGGGAAATGTTTCATTATCAAGGCCTACCTCTGAATTTCTGAGCCGAGGCATGCAACACGATAGCCTATTTGCAGAATGAGAGTCCTCATTGGATTCTGGGCATGATTACACTAGAGGAGGCTTTCTTGGGGAGAAAGCTAGATGTTTTGCACTTAAAGATTTTTGGAGCCTCTATTTAGTGCCATGTATCCAAATAATCAAGGAAGAAGCTAGAGTCGACATCAGAATTGGGGGTATTTGTGAGGTACAGAGAAAATACCCATAATTACCGTGTGTACTTTCCATCCCTCAGAATGACAGTTGGGTGAACGGATGTAAAATTTGATGAAGATAAAGCGATGTGGTTCTCTCTTAAGAAGGAGCTTCAAATCCTACCAGAAGAGGAGCTTTTAGCTCCAAAGGAGGAGCCTTAGGAAGTTGTGGATCAACCACAAATTGAGGAGGAGAAAGTGGAGATAGCCACTCAAGTAGAACCATCCAGAGAAGGAAAAAAATGGACCAGGGAAATTGAGACACTTGTGCAAGATGTGAGGGAGAATTTGGGTGCTCCTTCAAATCAACGTAGGTAGAGAAGGTCACCAAATCAATACACTAGCTACATGGATCTAATGACTAAGCTTGTAGAGACTAAGATATCCTCTTTTGAGGAAGCAGTAGAGAAACCTATATGGCTTGATGCAATGGTGGAGGAATATGAATCCATTGTAAGTAACGGTTTTTGGGAAATGGTGCCAAGACTAGCAGACAAATCAATGATGGGTTTGAGATGGATCTTAAGGGTAAAGCATGCAACTGATGAAAGCATATAAAAGTACAAGGCCATATTTGTGGCTAAGGGGTACTCTCAAGTTGAGGGGATTGACTATGAGGAGACCTTTGCTCCTGTACCAAGGTACTCATCCATTATATCAACTCTTTGTCTGGTTACACAAGTGGGGTGAAAGATCCACCAGATGGATGTAAAAACAACATTCCTCAATGGATTTATTGGGAAGGAGGTGTATATTGAGCAACCAGAATGCTTCGATACTTTTAATCAGGAGTCTCATGTGTGTAGACTCAAGTGAGCATTATACGGTCTTAATCAACCACCTCGTGCTTGGTACACCAAGACCGATAACTATCTCACTAATTTTGGCTTCACCAAAAGTGAAATTGATGCAAACCTCTATCATATCTTGGTAGAAGGAAAATTGTTGATTATTGTCTTATATGTTGATGATTTGATTTTAATTGGTGATGAGTAGATGATCAAATCTTGCAAGGAGGATATTGCAAGAGAGTTTGAAATGAAGGACATGGATCTCATGCACTACTTCCTCGAATTGGAAGTATGGAAAGGCGATGGGGAATTGTTTGTCTCTTGGGGAAAGTATGTCAATGAGATACTTTTGAGGTTCCACGTGAACACTTGCAAACCCATGGAGATGCCTCTAGCAACTAACTAGAGGAAACAGGATGCCACTTCAGGTGAGGAAGTGGATGCTATTGTTTACCGGAAGTTGGTAGGTTCACTAATGTATCTGTTGGAAATAATACTGAGAGGGGGGGGTGAATCAGTATTATTACATTAATAAAACTTTTTCATTTCCAAACTCTGATTCATATATGCTACTTTCACAACTTCTTATGATTAAGTTAATTGATCTTCAATGAGTGCATTAGAACATTATCAACCATGTTATCAGTTAATAGATGCAGTAACATAGAATAGATCATCACACATAAGGCACACACATGAACACCATGATATAAGGTGGAAACCCAATGCGGGAGAAAACCACCTGCTGCAAGTCATCTTAATCTTCTTCTTAATAAGAAAATCGTTTTACAATATTTGTACTGGTGCAGTCTTATACCAGTACGGGAGCTACAACCCCCTTTGCTCTTGTACTAGTTGATCCATTTACTAGTACGCAGGCTGCTACCTGCTACAATGCTCCAAAGATTCCCCTTTGCTTTTCTACTAGCTTAAGTACTAGTACGTAGGCGCCGGCCTACAATCTTCTCTCCTCCAGGTACCACGTTTCATCAATTTTCATACTGGATACACTGAAGCACAACACATAATCTGAAAGGCCACGTTTCATCCAATTTTCATACTAGACCCAACAACAACATTGAAGCACATAAACAATCTTATGAATTACCCAAGCACTAGATCAATACATATCCAAGTGAGTCATCAACCAGATCTAGTCCATCAGATTACATAAAGATGAGTCATTAAGAACCTGATCCATTCATCCATCAATGTATAAACATTTAATCAATCACTGCTGTTATCAGAACCTAATACCAGAAATCAGACATCACTTCAAAACCCAGAACACAGCAATGATAAACATGGATAGCTAAGTAGATTTCATGAGAAGTACGCAGCTTCACCCATATAACAGCTGTGTATAAGTACGCATTGTTTCCAACTTCTTCCCTGCATACGTGCGCATTCTGCCTCACAAACTTCCTGCGTACGTGCGCTCTGTGTCCAATGAACTGCCTGCGCCCCTCTGCATCTGCAGCGCTTCTGGGACTACGTATCTGCGCACCTGCAGTGCTTCTGTTCCTGCGTATCTCCGCACTTTTCTTTCCCTGTACTTGCGTACCTGCAGATGTAGATAATTTCAAGACTTCAAGAATAACCCAGACCGTCAGATCTACAGATCTGAACATGCGCCGAGGAGATATCAACCCATTAGTAGATCTGACTTGTAGTTCTCATGTTTCTCCTTGATTTAGATATAGCTATCTCTCATAACCCATCACTAGAATTTCAGATCTAACTTCTTAAGATATTCAACCCAAAAGCATACTCAAGCCAAATGATCTCCTTTGCTTTATATAGGCAAGCTCTTCCTCAAATCATGGATCAATACCATAGACCAAAACCATAATAACACAATTCCGTCGGCTAAATACCAAGAGTTAAACAAAAGAAACCCCACGTGTGCTTTTCTCTGCCTTGAAGTAAGTGAACTGGGGGACGCACCTCCTGAACGAGATAACTGTGGGTATGTACGCACTTTATGTAACACCGACCTGCGTGTACGCACCTTCTGTAAGGTGTACCTGCGTACCCCTTATTTTCTTCAATATTTGATAGCTGATCACCAATCTCTGCTGCTGACTTGAAGTACTGTGATCTATCACCTGAATGGGTTGCCATCAAGGAAAACACTTTATCCATAAGGCCAACAATCTCCCCCTTTGGACTTGATGGCAAAGCTTACTTGTGAATTGTCATCTGATCCCTTTTTACTGTCTGGTAACCCATGCACTCTGTCACATCTAATATTTCTTCTGTAGATTCATATGAATGTATACAAGTGAGATGATCTTCTATGAGAGGGTTTCCATCAAGTACAACACATGCATCATAATGCCAACAATCTCCCCCTTTGGACTTGATGGCAACAACACCGAATCTCTCTCCCCCTTTGACATCAAGGGCAAAGGGTTATGCTCCCCCTAAGAACATGCTCTCCTTGACTATAAACCAGATCTACTGAAGTCTCTGAATGAACTCCCCCTTTGTATATGCCATGCTGTACCAATCTGATAATGCTCTTTCTGAGAACAAGCTGAAATATCCGCTCTGCTATATAGTGTTGTTCATGCTCAAGCTCCCCCTGACTGTAAGCAAGGTCTGCAAAAGGATGTTCTACAAGAAGAACATGACTCTATATATAAAAGACTTTCCTATCACCAAAGACTCATACATACATCTATCTCCCATCAGAATGGTGATATACCAAAAGTTTACATATGATAACATAAAAGAATAACATCATTCATCCTAGGCATAGTGGGGAAACCAACATAGGTCGTTACATGAGCTGAAGAGATCTCATCAAATGACTATAATAGATACACTATTACATCATGAGACTTGATATGACTTGTACATAGAATGATATATATGACAAACATCATGATAAACATCAGCAACAATATTTAATGATCTGCTCCATAGCATCTGTTAACAGCAACTAGATCAGCAACTTGCATTAGTGCATGAATCATCAAGGTATGTCCGCATCAACAGAATTTTCACATTCTATGTGAGAAACACCATAGTCGTCATGATCATCATTTGGGAATATTTGCATATGTACGAAACAACCTATCATCATATAGGTAAGAGCTCATCATCATCATGTTTTCAGCAATGCAACTTTGAATAATCATCCCTGTATCCAGCCGACAATCCTCATCCATTTGTGCCAAGAACAACCTGCAATATATGATCTTTATGCATATGGCGACAACATCATATGAGAGACTCGTCATCAAGTGAATTCAAGCTATGTACTTCTCCTTATCCTCATTAGAGAATCAACCGCAAATTTGATCATGTGAACAAATCATAGCAAGATGAATCATTTAAGCATCATCACCAAGGATTATTACCCATAATGCCAACAATGCATTAAAAACATATGCTCCCCCTCAACTGGTGCCATCTGTCAGATCTTATCAACAAGAAAAAAATCAGCCATTAAATTCCTTAAGACAGATACGCAAGTCTTCATTATATGACCTGCGTGGCCCGGCACATCGTCTTTCGCTCTTCTACGTATCCACGCACCTATCCTTCTGTGTTTCTGCGTACTCACGCAGACAACCTTCTACTACAGTGCGTACCCACGCACCTGTGCCATCAGTTGGGCCGCGTACCCCATGCACATGTTACTTCTATTGCACTACGTACTTCTATGTACCTCCGCAATTTATCCTTCTATCACGCCGCGTAGCTCCGATCTTGCTACACACCTCTTCTTCTGTCTTGCCGCGTCCGTCCGCATGTGCTCCTTTGTTACACCGCGTACATACGCACTGCGACTGTGCCTTTCCTACGTATCCTCGCACTTCCACTGTGTATCACCTACGTACGCCCGCATTTTCACAGTGAATGGTCTGCGTACCTCTGATTAGAACCCAATTAACAATCCTCAGATTCCCAGATCTAATCTTGTGCTCGAGAGATCATACTTCATAGGTGCACTTCACTTTCCCTACTGCCTTTCTTCAAACAATCATATACACGATTGTGCAGTATCCAACTCGGGTATATACGCAACTTCCCTTTATCGAGTTTGCATATGAGATTCAAGACACTGAAGTTTTGTACTTTCATCTCCCTCTGATTCTGGTATGTCTGTATGTTGTGTTGTGCCGCCTTTTTCTAACTGTACTTCCTTTTTCTTCCATATCTTCAAGCGTGATGATGACATTTTCTCCTTTTGATATGATGCCCATAGTTTGTTCCTGCAATTCTTGGCTATATGTCCAAGCTTGTTACATTCATAACATCTTATATGTTTCATATTCCATTTGTAGCAATCAGCAGCTTTGTGACCATACATATTGCAAGCAAAGCAA
>APFE031586822.1:31511-46993 GCA_000404065.3 Pinus taeda | reverse complement strand
CAAGCTTCTATCAAAGGACCTGCTCTGATACCAATTGTTGGAAATAATACTGAGAGGGGGGGGTGAATCAGTATTATTGCATTAATAAAACTTTTTCATTTCCAAACTCTGATTCATATATGCTACTTTCACAACTTCTTATGATTAAGTTAATTTATCATCAATGAGTGCATTAGAACATTATCAACCATGTTATCAGTTAATAGATGCAGTAAAATAGAATAGATCATCACACATAAGGCACACACATGAACACCATGATATAAGGTGGAAACCCAATGCGGGAGAAAACCACCTACTGCAAGTCATCGCAATCTTCTTCTTAATAAGAAAATCCTTTTACAATATTTGTACTGGTGCAGTTTTATACCAATACGGGAGCTACAACCCCCTTTGCTCTTGTACTAGCCGATCCATTTACTAGTACGCAGGTTGCTGCCTGCTACAATGCTCCAAAGATTCCCCTTTGCTTTTGTACTAGCTTAAGTACCAGTACGTAGGCGTCGGCCTACAATCTTCTCTCCTCCACGTACCACATTTCATCAATTTTCATACTGGATACACTGAAGCACAACACATAATCTGAAAGGCCACGTTTCATCCAATTTTCATACTGGACCCAACAACAACATTGAAGCACATAAACAATCTTCTGAATTACCCAAGAACTAGATCAATACATATACAAGTGAGTCATCAACCAGATCTAGTCCATCAGATTACATAAAGATGAGTCATTAAGAACCTGATCCATTCATCCATCAATGTATAAACATTTAATCAATCACTGCTATTATCAGAACTTAATACCATAAATCAGACATCACTTCAAAACCCAGAACACAACAATGATAAACATGGATAGCTAAGTAGATTTCATGAGAAGTACGCAGCTTCACCCATATAACAGCTGCGTATAAGTACGCACTGTTTCCAACTGCTTCCCTGCATACGTCCGCACTCTGCCTCACAGACTTCCTGCGTATGTGTGCTCTGTGTCCAATGAACTTCCTGCACCCCTCCGCATCTGCAGCACTTCTGGGACTGTGTATCTGCACACCTGCAGCGCTTTTGTGCCTGCGTATTTCCGCACTTTTCTTTCACTATACTTTCGTACCTGCAGATATAGATAATTTAAAGAATTCAAGAATAACCCAGACTGTCAGATCTACAGATCTGAACATGCGTCGAGGAGACATCAACCCATTAGTAGATCCGACTTGTAGTTCTCATGTTTCTCCTTGATTTATATCTAGCTATCTCTCATAACCCATCACTAGAATTTTAGATCTAGCTTCTTAAGATATTCAACCCAAAAGCATACTCAAGCCAAATGATCTCCTTTGCTTTATATAGGCAAGCTCTTCCTCAAATCATGGATCAATACCATGGACCAAAACCATAATAACACAATTCTGTCGGCTAAATACCAAGAGTTAACATAAGAAACCCCACGTGTGCTTTTCTCTGCCTTGAAGTAAGTGAACTGGGGGTACGCACCTCCTGAATGGGATAACTGTGGGTATGTACGCACTTTATGTAACACCGGCCTACGTGTACGCACCTTCTGTAAGGTGTACCTGTGTACCCCTTATTTTCTTCAATATTTGATAGCTGATCATCAATATCTGCTGCTGACTTGAAGTACTGTGATCTATCACCTGAATGGGTTGCCATCAAGGACAACACTTTAGCCATAATGCCAACACTTTCTTGCAAGATCCTCCTTGCAAGACTTTATCAACTGATCATCACTTGTCAATATCAGATCATTAACATAAAGAACAATGATCAATGGCTCTGCTTCACTCTTGGTCATGCCCAACCCAATGAAATAGCTGTCGATCCTAGTGTACCAAGCACGAGGTGCTTGCTTCAGCCCATATAAAGCCCTCTTGAGTCGGTACGCAGGCGTCTCATGATTGAAGGTCTCAAAACCTTTCGGCTGCTCAATGTACACATCTTCTTCAATCTTCCCATTGAGGAACACAATCTTTACATCCATCTAATGGATCTTCCAACACATCTGAGATGATAGTGTGAACATCAATCTGATAGATGAGTACCTTGATATAGCAGCAAAAGTCTCATCATAGTTTATCCCCTTCATATGTGAGAAACCACGGGCAAAAAAACTTTCCTTATGTTTCTCAACACTGCTGTCAGCTACTTGCTTTACCTTGTAAAGAAATTTGGAACTTACCACTAACTTATCTTGAGGTCTTGGGACAACATCCCAAACATAGTTTTGAATTATGGAGTCGTACTCCTCCACCATAGCATCAATCCAGACTGGTTGTTGCACTGCTTCCTCGAATGAAGAAGGATCGATCTCTACACACTCCCCAACTAGGGCCATGTAACCAGTGTACTGCTCAAGTGACCTCCTTTGTCTGCATTGAGAAGATGGTTGTCCCACATTCTCTCTCGCATCCAACATCAACCTTTCAGCTTCACTTGAGCACTTTTTCCCATCTCTGGAATACTCAGCATGAGTGGAAGTCTCCACTCTCAGATACTCTGCATGCGGCTGCTCCACATCAGTCTGAGGCTCCTCCTCCTTAGGAACTGAAAGTTCCTCCTCTGCATGAAACATGAGATCCCTCTCAAGTGATACTCGCATGGCTTTCTGCTCATTAAACTTCACATCTTTGCATACCACTGTCCTCTGACTGGTAGGTAAGAACACCCGATAGTTGTGGGGTGTATCAGTGTACCCCAGAAGTTTCCCCAAATCAGCTGTTGGATCTAGCTTCGTCCAGGCATCTTTGGTCACATTTCAATAAACTGATGATCCAAATATCTTGAAGTGACAAACATCTAGTATCTTTCAGGAAAAGACTTCCATTGGTGTCTTCATTCCCAGTATATGATGCAAGCTTCTATTCTACAAGTATATTGTGTATTACATGCCTCAACCCACAAATGAAGTGGTAGGCTTTGGTCATGCAACATCGCTGGAGCTGCACTCACAATCAATCTATTCTTCCTTTCGGCCGCCCCATTCTGTTGTGGGTTATGGGGTGTCGTCAACTCCCGTTTAATTCCTTCTGCTGTGTAGAAGTCCTTAAACTATTGGGAGGCATACTCTCGACCATTGCCACTTCACAAGGCCCTTATTTTCTTTCCAGATTCTTTCTCTACCAAGGCTTTGAACTCAGAAAACCTTGAGAAGGTTTGATATTTCTTCTACATAAAATAGATCCAACATCTACGAGAAAACTCATTAATAAAAATAACATATTACCTTTGTTTAGCAGTGGAATCTATAGAGAATGGTCCGCACACATTTGTATGAACTTGCTCCATGATTTCTCCAGTTCTACTGTCTCGATCCTGAAAGAAATATTTCGCATACTTACCCAAGGTACAACCTATACATGTATCAATTTTCTCCAGTTTTCCCTTGGGAAGTCTGGTAGAAATATGTCGCATGATCTTCAAGTCCCCATGGTGCAAATGGCCCAATCTTCTATGCCATAGGTCGCCAACATCTTGGCTTTGCGCCAACTCTACTTGTAACTCAATGCAACACAATTGTCTACCTCTAGGTTGTAGAGAATCTTTACTTGAATCCAAACCCTATTTGTCTTTCCAGTGCCAATATGCCTTAGGAATGCCTTTCCTTTACTAAAGACTACATCATAGTATTTCTCTTTCAGCATAGCAACAGATACAAGATTCTTCTTCAGACCCAGTACATACTTTACATCAGTCAGGGTGAGAGGAGCTCCTTGCTCCCTCTGACACACAACCTTACCTTCACCTGAAACATGGTACTTTCCATCATCACCCATATCGATCTGCATCTGGAGATCCTTCTCCTCCAAGGTACTGAAAATATTCTTATTGCCAGTCATGTGGAATGAAGCTCCACTATCCAAATACCAAACACATCACACCATCGATGAAACCATGCATGCGATGAGGGTGAAATCCAATTCAAACTGTGAGGCTAGTGCCTCGCCATTTGATCCCTTTGAGGATTCCTTCTTGGATTTCTTCTGTGGACAATTTGTAGCATAATGGCTCACCTCATGACATTGAAAGAATCTCACTTTCAATTTGTCAATATTCTTCCCACTATGGGAAGAACTAGATTTGGAATAGGACCCTTCTCTTTCCCTTTCCTCGCCTTACTCACAAAGGCTATATTTTCTTCATCATCTTTCTTTGATGAAGGTCCATCTTTGGTGCTTCTTCTTATCTCCTCCTGCATCAAATCCTACCAAAGTCATTCCCAATCTAGCAGTATCTCTCTTCCATTTAGTGAGTCTTGGTAGCTATGCCAACTCTTAGGAAGACCAAGGAGAGCAACACTCACCATGTCATCATCGACTGTCATGATCCCTACAGTTCCAAGCTCATCCCTGTAGGTGATGAGCTTGTTCAAATATGTAGAGATCATGTCGCCCTTTTCACACTTGATTTTCCGAAGATTTTCTATCAGCGCCAACTTCCTCTCATCACTATTGTTCTGATATAGATCCTTTAATGTTTTCCACATTGAAAACGGTGTCTCCTTCCCATGGAAACTTGAGACTATGTGGTCTCAAACTCCCTCCAAAAGGATTATCCTCGCTCTAGCCACACATTTCTTCCATTCTGCCAAATTTTGGGCATTGGCAGCTACTGGCTTGGGGACTTCTTGATCAATCAAGTCCTTCAAACTGTTGTCCTCTAATACTGCTTCCATGCAATCCTTCCAGGCTATATAATTCGAGTTGCCATCAAGGGCATACTCGAGTCTCAAACCATTGAACGCCATTGGTGAAATTTGAGATGTGATAAGAATTCGAATTTTGTAATCAAGAACTTCAAACTTTGAACTTCTCCCTTCTTTGTATACTATTCTTCACTTTGATCACCTTTTCTCTAATACCATGTAGAATTTCCCACTGTAGATCACCAGATAATGCAATATACTAAAGCAAAATACTTGATCTACTTATACAAACAAACTTGCAGAAGCTTAATCGATTTTGAGCAAGATCAAATAGAACACATATAATAGGGAATGAGAAATCAGTTAGACATTAACACAGAAGAATACTCTGGGGAAAGCCTCAACTAAAAACTGTGATCTCTGTGTTATCATACAAGTGGAAATATCTCCGGATTACACAAAGCTTTAGCTCACAATCTATCCAGCTCTCAATACACTCCCTCAATGCTACTCATAGACTGAACAAACACAACAAATGCCTTCCCTTAGTCCTCCAAGCCTCCTATTTCCTTACGCAATTTCTCCTGGGTCCTTTGGCTACCACTTGTGTGAATTTACCTCTCACACAACTCACCAAGCTCAGAAGTAACTGTGGAATCTCCAAGGAATGAATTCCTTCTTCATGCAAGAGATATCCTCAATGGAATATTCCTACAATTGAGAGTACACTGCCCCATCATCTAATCTCAACTGCGTCTCTGACTGAACTGATATGCATGAGTTATTTATGGGAGAATATTCAATTACCTGAAGTGCAGCAATTACATGCATGCATGCATTAACTAACTGAACTCACAATCTGTTCCACAAATTGTTGGAACTAATCTAACTGGAATTAACTCAGTTAAATGAGCTAACTAATTACAACTTAAAGTACAACTCATCCTGATCTCTTTAATCAAGGGATAACTTCCTCAATCAAAGGGGAAATTGTTGCATGTCTTCACATAGACTTCATGTTTGATTTTCTCCAACTAATTAACTCAATATGAATTAATTAATTATTTTTCAAACAAATGCTAAGATCAAATTCGAATTTTAATTCTCAATTTTAGTTCAAGGACTCACTAAAATTGGAATGTATCCTGAAATTCTATTTATAGCAGTGCTATTTTTAGCACTTCTATATTTAGCATTTCTTGTTGCTATTCTCAACAACCCTTTCCTTGATGAATGTAGGTGATGCGTGATCATTCAGAAAAGAAAATGCCTTTGTGCCTGTACACTATTCCCCTACAACACGTCAAATGATAAATTGTACACGTCCATGAACAAATTATCATTAAGGAGAAAAACATCTCCTTAATCGCTCAGGATTGGTTTTGACACTAGAGGTGGTGGAGACTGAGAGATGACCTCTATTTCTCTCGACATAAGTTTAATGTCTTCATTTTGTGGCTCCTATTCCAACTCCATATCTCTCACTTCAATCAATTTCTCAATTTGATGAGAAAGCTCCCAGTCCTACATATCTTCACTCTCTTCCTCAACTGCTTGTTGTTCCGACTCATCAACATGTATCAACATTGTTTCCTTAGTCATTTTTCCTTTCCTTTGTACTTCTTCCTACTTCTGGTTCTCTTCTCTTTCTCTCCTCCTCAACTCTTGTTCCTCCTTCAACTTCTTCTTCATCTCCTTTAACTTCAATTCTTCTTCCTTCAACCTCTATTTTTCTCTCTTCCTTTTCTCTTCTCTCTTCATCTGCTACTCCCTCTCTTCTTCCATTTCCAAATATTCCATCTCCAAGATAGGATCTACCTCTATCTTGTAGCTTTTCTCTCCCTCTAGATTCTCAACAACCTTCCTATTTCTCTTGTGTTTCACTGGATTGTTTCCTTCTACTGTTGTTTTTGTTGTCTATAGAGAAACCTTCCAATATCTTGCTATATTGATAGGATCATGGAGTTTGGAGGAATTGTAACAGTACCTCCAAGGATCCTCCTCTGGAAAATGGCATGCCCCATGGATCCATGGAAAGTAAAATCTCACAAAATGATCCTTGAAAATACCATGGGGATCATGCAGATTAAAGTACCTGGTGCTAAACTATAATTTAACTTTTCCCTTAGCTTCAACATCTACATATTTCAGGCTCTTAATCTTGTATAACCCAATATGCAAAGGAAGAGTTGTCCATGGTGCTTTCATCTTCCTATGCAGTCTTGTTGAAAACCCTGTAGCGAGGTGGTATGAAAGTTCTTGCATGATCAACTTGTCAGTGGCATACCTTGGTAGAACATGCAAAGGCTTCTCTCTACCAAACAATCTAATGAAGGTGCCACATGGTCAAGAATATCGATATGTAATGTTTACTATCACCTCCATTTCTTTAGGGGACATGTAAGGTGGATCCTTCTCAAAGATAATCTTGTACAAGGGGATGATAAAATGGTCAGTTATTCTTGCCATCACTCCTCAATAGCTACAGTCGGAAAGAAACTTGCAAAAAATGTTGATGGTAGTCTCTTTTGGTGTCCATGTCTAGCTCATGCTAGGGAACTTCTATTGGGGACAAATTGCATCCAATAAGTAGCAACATGTAAAACCTTTCTTGCTCATTCTTGGGAAGATTCTAACGCTTAGCCACATGGGTCTTCAATTGACGAGCCAACAAATCCAACCAGTTGAATGGCCTCCTGTCATTCACCAAATGGTCTTGTAAGACCACTCATGCTTCAGGAAATGTTTTTGTCTTCTCTTGACCATATATTTTGTAGGCGAAGATAACCAAGAATTGGTGAGCCTTCTTGAGAGATTTTTTCTTGTAAACATGTGTAGGTGTTTATATAAACTTTGATAGATCTTTCACCCAGGGCATTGAAGATTCAGTCCGTGTGCTTCATCGGCTCATGTAAGTGATACATCTGCTGAATTTTCTCTTCCCTGATGGTAGCAAGCTCTCTCCCGCTACCATTACTCAATGCCATAGCCTACTTATCTGTGTGTGAGACAATCCAATTGATGATGTCCACACATGGGAATGTGGGGTACTTGCATGCAACCTTGTATAACCCTAACTGTTGGATATTAAGATAAACCTTCTGATACTCTAAGTCTTCTCTGAATTCCTATGCATTTAATGTGTCTTTGATCTATTGCCATGTCATTGTTGTACCCTTCTCAATGAACAATTGAGTGTTTGCATATACTAGAAAATTCGCTAATATCTACTCAACTGCTTCCCCAGTACTACTCTTAGGATTTTCCTTTGATGTAACCTTCTTGGATGCCATGTTAACTATGATTGCTAGGGAGATGCTTAGTAACTATTGTACCTATGGGGTAGAGAGGACACTCATGGCAAGAAAATGTCAGCTTAAAAAACTAAAAGAACTTTTAGAAAATATCAAGCAATAATCTAGGCTCATGGCGGGAAGGATTGTGTAGTTTTGGCTGATAGAGGTTGTTGGCTGACTGTGGGAAATACACACTGGGTAGTCACAACAGTCAATCGGGAAGCTTGATGATTACAACTGTCTAATTCCCAATTTAGTTCGGGCTAAGGCCGAAAGAGACTACACATTTCATAGTCTTAGTGGCCAAGATGGGAGGATGGCTCTTGGAACTGCGTAGTGTGCAACTGGAGCTAGCCTTGGCCAAGATATACGCAATTCCCAAATCCAAGGAATAGGTCTTGAGCTCCCACATTGCGCAATGCTAGCTTTGCACCATGAGATCCAGACAAGAGGACCCATATCTTCCCAAGGGGAGTGTGAAAAACAAGAAGATCTAAAGGATAATTTGATTCTTAGTGTAGATCAGACTAAATGTTGATGCATGCATGTGAAATGAGTGCATGAATTAATTAAACTGAAGGAAAATGAAGCATGTTAGGAGAGTCACTACAACAATGACTATTGGTGAAAAAACATGAAAACACATGCGATACTTGGGAAAGGATGTCTATAACTTAAAACAACACTTCTAGAAGCTAAAACAAGTTAAAATTATAGCATTCGCTGAAATAAGCAAGTGAAACAACAATCTCACAAGCTAAACAATGAAAAGACAGAAAAAGCAGCAAAAGATGAGAAAAGAAAAACTCGAAAAAGCGATGACAATTGCATTGAAGCCTCCTTGATCTCCTTAAGAATGCTAGAGCTCCAATATCAAGTGTGAAAATGAGATCTAGCAACATCTATTAAATAGATTTGGTCAAGTTAGGGTTTATGGCACGCATACCTAAAATCAAGGAAAAAGCGACACTTAGCAGAAGTTTATAGAATAACTCAAGTGCCTTCTTTAGGTTTCTAAAAATATATCCCTATTTTTAGGGATTTTTTTCTTTATTTTTTACTTTTTTCAAGAAAAAATGCCATGAATTGCGCATAAAGACTGTGCAATTCTGGGAAGGACTAGGCACTTCTCTGGCTCATGCACTGCACAATTTTTTAACATAGTGGGGTCTGCACAATGTCTGGGTTGAGAGGCTATGGGCTTCCTCACCTATCTACACAATTTCCTAGTTGAAAGTTGGATTCCATCTAGTACTACACATTTCCTGAGTTCAAGTCTCACAGGCAATCATGACTGCACAATTCCCAAGAGTAAGGGAAGTTTTCCTCAAGAATTGTGCAGTTCTCTAACACAAGTCTGGACCTATCAACGGACCAAGTCAAGAGATCGGTGTGTGGGTTAACAAATTAACTAAGTGAGAAAACACAAGCCTAGATGAAAATAATAACCCTGAGTTGAAGCATAAGTACCGAGATCAATGCAATATGATTTGTTGTTGTTTAGAAGGAAGGATCCAAAATTGAAGCTTAGGCAATTTTTTGGAGGGTGGTTTTAGATGCCACAACATTGGCGACACACTAGTAGAAGGTCAAATCTTTGTATCGACCTTGTCTCATGGAAAGAGAGTCTAACTCTTACAAAAGTATTTTTCAATTCTTTGATTATCATATGTTCTTCACTTAGCTTGAGTTAAAGATGTAGCCTCTACCATCCTCTTTATCAGTAGGACACATTCCAAGCCAAGTAAAACTGAGTTTTTTCAATTGGGAATGAAGGGTATATAGATGCAGAAGTAAAATAGGCTGTCAGAGTTTTAGTTTCATCTCTGGTGTTTCTTCACTACTAGCAGGCCTAGACAATACCCTAGTAGATTGACTTCAAGAACACAAGCATTTCTTCACTGCCAGTGAGCCTAGATAGTACCCTAGTAGAGTTACTTACTTCACCACTCTGCATAGGAAGGCTTTCTCTTCTTTCGTCTTTTATTTTATTATTTTTTCATTTTTTTCATTTTTCAAAGAACTATGCATATGCACTTATTTATTTCATGAGGTGAAAGAGGGATCTCGACTTATTGAGAGAAAAAGAGGTTGTCCCTTCAGAGAAGGCTATTTATGTATACCTATGACATAATTTTTAAAGTTTCCCCCCTCTCCTTACTCTTCTTGACTAAGTTGACTAGGGTTAACCAAAAATAGAAAACCGATTAGATTAGGTGGTCCTAGTTAAGAGTGCAAGCATCGTGATTTCACCATGACCCTCTTCAAAAGGAAGGTATTTTCCATTAGTTATCATCGACTAAAAGAAATACAAGATTAACATAAAGAGAGGGAATAGATAGATACCAAGTGTTGATAGTTGTACAAGTTCTTCTTGGATTTCACCTTGCTTGTCTAAGAAGCCAAACACAGTTTTATGTGGAAACTAACCTACAGGTGAAAAAGAAAACAAAAAAATAAAAGAAGCAATACAAATTAAACAAAGTAAGAAAATCAGGAAATAGACAAGAAAATAAAACACCACCCCTACTCTTAAACTAAGCATAACATAGGCCAACTCATGTAAAGTGACATTTCCAATGGAACCATCGGTGCATTGCTTGGCCCATGAAGGCGAGAGCATGGTCAAAAAAAAAAAGATATACAAGCAAACCCATAGCCAAGAACGATAAAATAATGCAAACCAATATGTTCGAATCTTGAATGCATCCATAGAAAAGTAAAAATGGAAAGAACATGAAAGGCAACCTGCAGATGTATCATGTCCTAGCACTTTGTGAGTGGAAGATAAGCATGTACATGCCTTCAAACATGGAAAATGAGTAAACATAAAGAAAGAAGAAAACTTTCAATTCACAATAGCAATTTCTATGTACGATTCCTCCAATGTTTGAGCAATAGGATCATGTGATTCTGATGGAGGATGTGAAAATGGTAAGATATTGATTTTCAATGTGAACAACAGAGTGATGAGGAGCCTTGGAATATTCAACTGATTTTTGAAAAGAAGTGGAAATAACCTCAAGGATACAACAACCTAGCATAATCATCAACTGAGGCTGAAGTGCCTCAATAGCTTGAGGAGTTTCCAATTCATCAGAAGATGGATCATCAAAGATTGGTCGCTTAGAAAGATCAATAGTGGAAAAATTAGAATCATGATCTAATGAATGAATGAAAAGATCATGACAGCCATGATGAGAAAGATCAAGATGATGGATAGTGACATTCTCATAGTCTAACAAATCGTAAAAAGGGGATGATGGAAAATAAGAAATTTCACCCTTTATGTTTCTAGAAAGGTAAGATGAGAGATTGGAAGGATAAAGAATATAGATTTGTCTTCTCGACATTCAAATGAAAAATTGGCATTCCACGTGTTTTGTGAGTGATCAGAAATAGAAACATCCATAAATGAATTTTCATTAGATGAAACAGAACTGACAGAATTGTGGAAGATGTCAAGATAAAGTAGACAAGGTGTAGATAGAAGGAGGTCATCCTTCACTGCGAAATCTTGTTCAAAGTCCTACACATACTCATCTGAAATGATATTGCAGGTTGGTTGTTCAACACCAACTCCGTCCATAACTTTATCCTCATGAAAATCACATGTGAGATCCGAGATGGATGAATACAACACACCAAAATCTGGAGGATCAAAGGGAATGGAGGACAAAGGATGAAGAGATAAGAACACATGACAATGATTGGGGTTACAGTCCAAATCTACATAGAAATCGTAAGCAGGTGGGGTAGGAGGAGATGGTGATAGATCAATAGGTGGATTCTAAACTTCTCATAGCTTGACCTACAAAATTAGAGTGGTTTGATGGGAAGGGGATGGAGGGTCACTTGGGACAACAACCTTGTCCATATCAAATTTAGAAGCTCTAACACTAAGGTATGTTAGGAGAGGTTCAAAATATTCTAACTCGTGTCGATTCTCAGAAACATGAGCAATATTTTGAAATATTGCATCGAAGAATTCCCACTCAACTTCATCTTTAGGAAATTCAAAACACTAATGAAAAAAATGATCTTGAAAATATTGAAGAGATTCTTTGGGTCATTTTTGCAATTTTAATATTTTGGAATTAAGTGCTTTACAGTCGTAAAGAATGAAAACATGACATAATTCTTTAAACGGGTGATAAAAAGAGGGTATAGACGTTATGGGCAATGTGTGACACCAATGCTTTGTGTGCCCTTCAAATGTGAAAGCGAATAACCGACAGGAAATATCATCAGACAGGACATCATGCTTGTCGCAGAAACTAGGAAAGGCAACTCTGTGTTTGCACAAGGTTGTTCCACCATCGCCATTAAACTTATATATCAACAAGTCATCTAAAATGTGTGCTGACACTACAAAATGAATAGAGATAGAAAAACATTTCAGGGTTTTGATTTAGACAAAATTCATGAAATATGTGCAAAATTTCAAAACAGACTTCAAGGGCTTAGCGTGTCATCTAGCCCTCCCTCTAGTGCCATAAATGTTGATTTTGCTAGACTCACCAACATTCAAGGGATCTCCTAGATATGAAACCCCAACTAGGCCTCACACTATTTGGAGTAGGACTCACAATAGTGGGTGGTAATGTAATGCCTTGACCTTAGTAGTGTGTAGAGGAAATTATGATATATTTGGGTGAGAGCAAGTGTGCAACCCTAGTGAGAGTCAGGTGTGATGCAGGAAGGCTCTAACACATAGAGGTGAAAAGAAAGTGTGGATGTTAGAAGGCTGTAATAGTACGCGGCTTGAAAGGAAGAGTAAAATGACATCACAAGCTAAAATGCATAATATTCCACAAACTAAAGTGATGAGTTAATCCAACAACACACATTCAATAGGCTTCATGAAAATGCATAAAAAGTAGTTCATAAGCATATATGTAAGTTAAATAACATAAATTGCCAACACAATAAGAATAGTCCTACTATATTAACAACATATTCATGAAAGAGTGTTGGATTTGATATTTTTATTATATGTGAAAGTCCCATCCATACATACACCATTGACAACCACTAGCCCTAATAGTGGAATGTTACAGTCAAGAACACATGCTCCTCCAAATAAGTATACTTTCTCTACGTTATGGAGAAGCCAAGTCTCTTCACAATACTCCATATCCTTTTCTAAGCCTAAGCCTAGCCAAAATAGTATCACACAAACGTCTGTTTTTTAAGTTATGAGCTTCTATTTATAACAAAGGGTGGGGTGACCATTGACATTCCCTTTTATGACTCTCTTCAAATGCTTCACTAAATGACACATTATATTACATGATAAATTTTGAAATTCCACTACTCACACTTAGAAGTTCACTTACAACATATTGACAAATAATATTACATTTTCCACATGTACCCATATAAGACAAAATAGGCTAGAGGTAGCCTAACAAGACAAACAATATGACCCTGGAGTTTGGGGAAAGTCCAGCTCAACAACATCCACTTGGTGCTTCTCGGTCACATACTAGTTCCAAGCTTGGTACCATGTGATGGTGTCTTTCTCGAAGCGGACTCTTTCCTCCATGATGTATGGGTTTATGGTCTTGGAACCTATATCCAAGTCATTTTGAAGCATGAGTAACATGGTGTTGACCTTGAAAGGACCATCAATGTACTTCTCCATGTGTGTGTGTTCTACTAGAAGTCTTCCCTGGTGGCCTTTTGCCTTAGCTTCTCCATGTACTCATCGATCTCTAGCTGGACTTGGTTCTTGGGTTTAACATTGGCAAGGGAACTGATTGATGGGATTCTGTGTTTTCTCACCATGACATCCAAACTATTGTAAAACTATGCATATGATGCCTATATTCTGTTGATGAATGAGGCAAGCAACTCATAGTTTTGGATAAACATCCAGACCTTTTGTTTCTCCAGCTCTACCTATGGCTTCATCTTCTTTACTAGGTCAAGAAGGGCCCATGTCTACCACATTTTCCACTCTTGTACATGGGGGATGGCAACATTTATGTTCTTGAGAGTTTCAACAAACGTTTTGCTCTATTTTTGTTGGCCATGCACACGAACAACTAATTTATGCACCGTGACAAATCCATCACAAAGCTTCCATATGGTACCCTCAAGTGTTTATAATTTATCAAGTATCACTATTCTAATTCCCCCTAATGTAGAAACTACATTTTGCACTAATTCTCATAGTTATTATGCCTCTTTCCTAGCAACCTGTAAGTTCTTTTCCAGTTATTCATTCTCGTCTGTCAGGTACTTAACATTTGAGATTATTTCTCCTGCAAAGTCCAAGATGGCTTCGAAAAGGGTAGTTGGATGCTTCCTGGTGTCTGACACTATCACCCTTTCCTTGATGAATGCAAGCGATGAGTGATCATCCAGAAAGTGCTTCCTAAGTGCTTGCACAATCTTTTTCTAGAAATCATCAACTAATAGATTGTACACATCCATGACTAGATCATAATCAAGGAGAACAACATCTCCTTTCTCTCTTGGGAATGGTTCTAACACTGGAGGTGGTGGAGACCGGGAGATTACCTTTTGTGCTCTCAACATAAGGTTAAGTCTTCATTTTGTGGCTCCTATTACAACTCTGTGCCTATCACTTCTCTCAGTTGTTCAATTTGGTGAGCAAACTCCTCACCTCTCATATGTTCACTCTCTTCCTCAGTTGTTGGTTGTTATGACTCATCAACCTATATTGATATTGTTTCCTTTATCATCGCGCCTTACCTTGGTTCTTCTTCCCAGTTCTTCTTCTCTTCTCTTTCTCTCCTACTCAACTCTTATTCCTCCAACTTCTTCTTTGTCTCCGGTTTTATCTTCCTCTGATCTTCTCTCTGTTGAAAAGTGTGCAACAAGAAATGCTTGTTGAGATTGCAACAAGATGATGGAGCTTAGTGAAAAGAGTCGCCTTCACTAAGTGGGCCCGCAAGCTATTTTTTTTGGCGCAAGTCTATTTTTAGACTATGTCTATTTTTAGACATATGGATCATGGTCTATCAGTTGCAGGATGCTATTTGTGGATGATTGGTCATGTTGGTAAAAATAGATGGACTTCTATTTTTAGACATATGGGCGGAGTCTATTATTTTTAGACTGGCTGTCAAAAATAGAAAAGTCAAATATTATTATCTCACAATAATATTTGGACTATAAACTTTGTCTTATTCTCTTGGAGCACTTCAGTTCGAGCTACGGATGTGGCACATGCAATTGCATGAAGGAAATACGTGTTCTTATGGGTTAGTTGAATATTTGCATGCATGACTTCAGTTAGAACTCAAGTGAGTTGAGTTTAGTGGACTGGAGGTGCAGTTGATGGAGTTGTGTTCAGTTTAGCTTTGTTAAACTGGTTGTATTTAGTCTAACTGGCGAATAGACTAGAGATGAGTTGGGTGAATTGTTTATTAATTAATTCACAAGTTATTAACTCATAATACAACTAATGAATACATCAGTTAACTCAGTTGCATGTCAGTGCATGTTCAGTTCAGCAGGGACAGGTTTTAGAGAATCATATTGCTATC
>APFE031586822.1:0-19830 GCA_000404065.3 Pinus taeda | reverse complement strand
AGGAGCTTATGTATTGTGTATGTTTTCTGCAATAGTACATGATCAGGATAATCTCTATTGAATATGTGTTAAATTATTCAAAATTTCTACACTCTCTTCATCCGCTACTCACTCTTTTCTTTCGTTGCTAAAGGTGTTTTCTCTAAGATAAGATGTACCTTCATCTTATAGCTTTACTCCCCCTTTAGGTTCTCATTAACCTTCCTCTTTCCGTTGTCTTTCACTAGATTGATGCCTTTTGATGCTTTAGTTGTTTCTTTCGAAGTTGTTGTTATCTGTAGAGAAGCCTTCTAATCTCTTGCTATGCTGACCAACTCTTGGATTTTGGGGGCATTTTAGCATTACCTCCAATGGTTCTCCTCTAGCCAATGACATTTCCCATGGATCCATTGAAAGTAAAATATCACACATTGGTCCTTGCAAATACCGTGGGGATCATACAGATTAAAATCCCTTATTCCAAACTAGAATTTCACTATGTACTTAGCTATGACATCTGCATCTTTCAAGATCTTAATCTTGTATAACCTAATCTACAAAATAATAGCAAGCCATGGTGCATGGTTCTTCCTGTGCAGTCTTTTTGACAACCCTGTAGCGAGGTGGTATGAAGCTTCTTGCATGATGATCTTCTTAGTGGCATACCTTGGTAGAAAGTACAAAGGCTTCTCTCCTCCAAACACTCTGATGAAGCTGCCACCTGATCATGCATACCAATCTACAATATTTATTATTTCCTCCATTTCCTCATAGTACATGGAAGGTGTATCATGCTCAAAGATAATATTGTATGACGGGATGATAAAATAATTAGTTAGCCTTTCCAGCACTCCTTCATATCTGCAGTCAGAAAGCAACTTGCAAAATGTTGACGATAGTCACTTTTGGTCTCCATGTCTAGCTCATGCCATGGAACTCTTGTTGGGAACATATTGCATCTAGTAAGTATACGAACATGTAAAACCTTGCTTGCTCATTCTTGGGTAGATTCTGAAGCTTAGCCACATGGGTCTTACCCTAATGAGCCAATCACTCTGACTAGTTTAATGGCCTCCCATGATTCACCGGATGGTCCAGTAAGATGACCCACCTTTCAAGAAAGGTTTTTGTCTTCTCTTGACCATATATTCTACATGAAATGATGATGAAGAACTGGTAAGCCTTCCTGAGATACTTTCTCTTGTAAACATGGGTAGGTGTACGTCTAAAATTTGATGACTCTTTCACCTAGTGCTTCACAATATCTCTCATGTTCACATAGCTATGGGTGGCATAGAAGAGTGATTCCATGCACTTCACTAGAATAAGTAAGTGATACATTTGCTGAAAGTTCTCTTCCGTGAAGGTGAGAATCTCTCTCCCTATGGCACTGCTCAATGTCACAGTCTGGTCATCTGTGTATGAGATAAACCAATTGATGATGTCCACACATGGGAAGGCAGGGTCCCTGCATGCAACCTTCTATAACCCTAACCACTGGTTACTAAGATAAACTTCTTGTTCCTTTAAGTCTTCCTTGAAGTCCTTTGCATTTAAAGTGTCCTTGATCTGCTGCTATGTCAGCTTTGTACCCTTCTCAATGAACAACTGAGTATTTGCATATACTGTAAAATCCACTGATATATCCTCAATAGCTTCAAAAATAATAGTCTCGGTGGTCTCCTTTGATGCATCTCCCTTGGATGACATGTTAACTATGATTGTTAGAAAGATGCTCAATAACCGTTTTACCTGTGGGACCAAGAGGACACTCATGGCATGCAAATTCCATCTTAAAAAACCAAACCAACTTCAAGACAAGATCAAAAAGAAAATTGGGCTCATGTTGGGAAGGATTGCACATTTTTGGATAATAGAGGTCTCTAGCTAACTATGGGAACTGTGCACTGTGCATTCCCACCAACTAGTTAGGAAGCTTGATGACTAGAACTACACAATGTGTAGTTCAGTCTAGGCCAAGGTCGGGAGAGACTATGTATTGTGTAGTCTTAGTGGCCAAGCTAGGAGTTTGCCTCCTAGAAATGTGCAGTGCGCAATTGCAGCCAGCCTAGGCCAAGATCTATGCAATTGTAGAAGCCAAGACAAACATCTTGAGCTACTAGATTGCCCAGTGCTAGATTTGCACAGTGAGATCTCAGAAAGGGAACCTAGATATGTCTAAGGGGAGTGTGAAAAATAAGAAAATATGAAGGATGAATTGATGTTGAGAGCAGACCTGACTAAGTGTTGATTCATGCATGTGAAATGAGTGCAGGAATCAATTAAACTGAAGGAAAATGATACATGTGAGGAGAGTCTCCGTAATGACGACCGTTGGTGCAAAAACAGGAAAACACATGAGACAATTGGGAAGGGAAATCTATATATTGAAATAGCACTTCTTCAATCTAAAACAAGTTAAAACGCCAACATTTGTTCAAAGAAACAAGCGAAATAACAGTCTCACAAAATAAACAATAACAACTGTTAGAAAAAGTGACAAAATATGAGAAAAGAAAAACTGACCTAGAAAAGCGATGATGGTCGCACCAAAGGCTTCTTGATCTCCTTAGAAATGATAGAGATCCAAGCTTAAATGTGCAAGTGATCTCTATTACCGTTGATGAAATAGTTTTTTTCAAGTTAGGGCTTATGACGAGCATGCCTAAAATCAAGAAAGTTTCTAAAATAACTCAAGTGCCTCCTTTGGGTTGCTAAAAGTAGATCCCTATTTTTTAGGGATTCTTTTTTCTTTTGATTTTTTACTTTTCAGGAAAAAAATGCCATGCATTGCCTCAAGAGAGTACGCAGTTCTCGGAAGGACTGAGCAATTCTATGGCTCATGCACTGCATTGTTTCTTAGCACAGTGGGTAGTGGGTTCTGCATAATTTTTGGGCTCGGATGCTTTGGGATGTCTCTACTATCTGTGCAATTTCCCAGCTCAAGGCTGGATACCATCCATTAATTCGTATTTTATGATCTCAAGGCTCATTGTCAATCAGGGCTATGCAATTTCCAAGAGAAAGGCCATTTTCCTTGAAGAATTGTGCAGTTCTCTAAGGCAAGCACATAAATGTCAAGGGGCCAAGTCAAGAGATCAACTTGTGGGTTAAAAATGAACTAAGTGAGAAAACACAAGCCTAGATGAAAATAGTAAGCCTCGTCGGAAGCACAAGTACCTGGATCAATGCAAGATGAGTTGCTTTGGTTTAGAAGGAAGGCTCCAAAATCTAAGGATAGGAAATATTTTGGAGGGTGGTTGTAGTCGCTACAACCATATGATCACTTTATAGGGGCTATTTTAATAGTACTCCATCGCATGTTTTAACAAATCTAACGATTTTCCTTTGTTTATTATTGATTTTGGGGAGACAAGATAACTAACTAAATTGTAGTATTTAAATTATCTTTAATACTATATGCATGCCCACTTCTGCTAGAATACGTTCATAGCCTCGACAGGGTTGCATTTTAACCAATTGAGATGTGAGTGTCCCATCTATTAGAAATAAATTCATAGCTATAAGTTTAGTTGAATTTTGTTAAATGTCTACAAAAGGCCATTGTTTTATCGTGGTAACTAGTTAATAACAATGCCATTCACATGAACTAATAAAGTGAACAAGTTGGCTTGTGATGAGACCTCTTGTCCTCCAGCCTTAAGACAGAAAGCTATTACCGTGACATGGCGACTAGAAGTGGTAATGTCACTTCACTAGGTCCTATGGTCATGGTAGGTCAGCTCGTAATGAGATCTCCTATACTCTGCCGAAATTTTTTATATATTATTTTTCTACTATAATTTTTTTTTGTTAATCATAAAAGATTACTTAATATATGGGGTGGTATATCAGCTCCTTCAGAGTTAGGGATGACATAAAAAGTCTTATAATAACTACTTTTTAGTTGGCTAATATTGTTCCCAAAAAATATTTCTTCAAAAGAAATATAGAATTGTTTTAAAAATTGGAGTGGGAGATGACCCCTTGATTGGTCATAGAAGTAATGTATAATGATTACTTTATGAATTTCTTACAAAATTAGAGAATTAATCATTTTAGGATATTAAAAAATCCATATAATAAAATAATATTTAAAATAAGTTCTTCTTTTAAAAGTAAATCCTCACGTGATAAGCATTAAACAAACTAGCTCTGCAACCATCATATTGAAAAAGGGTTTAAAGTGTTGCTTATCCCAAGAAAAGAAAGAAATTGGAAAAAAATCATAAATAATAATCACATCTAGGGAAAGGGTAATCATTTCTAAGGAAATGACAACTGTGACTAAGGAAACAACAACCATGATAATGGTGTTGTGACTAAGGAAATAAAAATTGTGATAATGTTGTTGTGACTAAGGAAACAACAACCATGATAATTGTGCTATGACTAAGGAAACAAAAATTTTGATAATGGTGTTGTGACTAAGGAAACAACAAATGAAGAAGAAACATGATGATTTAGGCACAACAATTGCAATAACTTCATAGCAACAACATTTTTATAAGAAAATGTTCGCGATGTTTTTCGAGAATAAAGAAAATATACACACCATAAGAAAATAAAGGCTATTTGCATTGAAAGACAAAATCCATTTTTTGCAAGAGAATTTGAAGCAAAGCACATGGGCGTTTTGCCAAGAATGGCAGTCTTGGGCAAGTGTAACCCCAACAAGAAGAATCGGCAGAACAATGCATTGTTTTCTTAGGCAGTGGGCTTCTGGATGGATGAAGAGCTACTTGACTACACTTCTGACTCCCTTGTTGTTGAGGATATTTGGGTCAATTTCTCCCAACCGACTCCAGCATTGACTATGCCGGTGATAGCCATTTTACCAGTCACAGGGGTTGAGGTAGTTTTAACTCAAATGGAAGATATAGCGGTCTCTCTGCAGAACCTAGAATCAACTCCGCCCCCAACAGTTATGGAAGGAATATTCATCCCAGAAGAAGGCCAGGAGTTACCCTTCCTACCCATTCCTTCCCCATCGGACCTCAACATATGGTTGTAGGCCTTCCCGGAAGCAACAATTACCCAAGGTGGTTCAAGTGTTTTAGGAGAAGGACCGAGTAAGTTGGGTAAAATAGCATAAGGATTGTTTCCTGAACAAATAGGAATCCTCAGGAATGCACCCTTTTATACAACATTCCAACCAGTCAGCTTAGCCCCTCCTTCAGGCTACCTCATTGGCATTCCTGAACTAGACCATGCTTCAGAAGGAAATCATTTTGATTCGGAAGACATTGGCCTTAAGGAGAGCAAGCAGTGAAAGCATGGCCAAAACATCCAAAAACATCAAGGAATTCAAAAATCAGAGAAAGGGATAGGTGGTTAATCTTCGAAGAAGGAATCTCTGTGGCTCAAGCCACCCTCATGGAGAGCACAATGTTAGTTGGAAGGATAAGAGGCCAAAATTACTCCTCGATACACCTTGTAAAGTGGATAACGGAAATTTGGGGGAATCTCCTCATACAACTCCCAGGTACCCTCTCACTTTACAGGGGTTTGTTTGCTCTGATTTTTGCTCATCCAGACCAGATAGACTGTGTCCTCATGTGGTACTAGCACATCAAGATAACACTAGTGCTATTGAAGAGATGGTCACCAATGTTTGACCCAAAAAAGGAAAATCATGGAGCGGGGCAAATCTGGGTCCGATTGTCTACTCTCTCATTACAATTTTGAGCAGAATAAATATTTAAGATAATAGGAGATGATTTGGGTGTCTATCTAGATCATGATAGAACCTACCAAGACACACGATGCCTAACATTGGCACATATTCTAGTGCATCTAGATACCGGAGAAGGTCTGGTAGAGAGATACCTACTTAAGATGGGTGACATTACTTGGAGGCGAATTTTAGATTATGAAGGCATTCCCTTTCATTGCCACAAATGTCACGAAGTGGGGCATTTATACAAAGACTGTCCAACAATTTCAGGGCAGAATTAGATCCCAGCCAAAGTGTTGGCCTCAGTCTCTACTCAAACTCTGGATTCAGATTTCAATTCTCAATTGGACCTCTAAGAAAGTACTCCACCCTCTAGTCTGACTCCGCAGTAGGCAATACCTCACCATTTCACAAGGGCATGAGATTGACCCCATGAAAAATCCAGATCCCGGGACACGGCTTTCGCAGGTACTCCCTTCTCCACTCTTCCTCGTTTTTCTCATTCTATTGAAGGTTCGGTAAATTTATCATCTTCTTTGAACTGTGTCATCTCTCAGGCTAAACTCAATAAGTTATAGTCATCAGTTTGTCATTTTTCCGCTGTGCGTCCCTCACTGTCCTCCCCCATTCCTCAACCCTCTGTGGATAAGACCACCTTCCCACTCGATGGTTGCCCACTATCAAGTGCGACTCACCGATATTTCCTAAGATCCCTTCCTATTGCTCCCTCTTCGATCTCAGGCCTAGAGCTTGACCCCCTTCCTTCAATTACTCTCAAGCCTCTGAGAGGCCATCAATCAAAAATTTCTAAGGCTATTAAAAGGGCTAGTGTTGAAGTAGCCCTTGGGGTCCAATCCCCAATCGACTAGTTTGTTAGAGAAAATAGCAACCCTCACTCCTCTCCCCCATGGTCTGTCTTTCCTTTAATTGTAGGAGTCTAGCCAACCCTAACAAAAAGATGGCTCTCAAGAGGCTTTGTCTGTCTAAAACGTTGGATGTTATTTTCCTTCAAGAAACTTTGGGGGAAGGTTGCCACATAAATATGCTTCTCTTAAGTTTTCTCCCAACCTGGGATTTTGATTTTTTGGATGTGGGTCACTCTGGTGGCTACGCCTTGGGGTTCAACACTCGTTCTACAAAAATCCTCAACTTTTGGGGATGAGAAGGTTTTCTTGGTGCAGATATCTGGTCTATGGAGCTCAGCAGACTATTTAGGATCATCAACATCTATGGCCCTTTCTAGAACAAAAAATTCTTCTAGAATAGAATCATGGAGGATAATTTATGAATCAAGATAATATCATTATTGGTGGAGATTTAAATTTCTCCCTCGGATCAGTGGAATCCTGGCGTTTCAGGGGTCAAAGTGATCATCTCACAACATTTTTTGAAAACTTGTTGGATGCTCACGAATTTCTAAATATTGACCATGTTAAACTCAAGCCAACTTGGAGGAATCACAGATTGTGGGTAGATTCCCTTGCTATAAGATTGGATTGATTCTTGATCAAAGCCCCTCCTATGGAAAGTTTAATTCTCTTTCGTCAATGGTTGGGGAGTCGTGGGATCTCTGATCACTCTCCTATATTTCTAGAGCTCAAGGGTAATCTTTCTAAACTCTCCTCACCTTTTAAATTTAACTCCTCCTAGTTGCTAGAGCTGAGTTTCAGGAACTTGTTCTCAGCCACTTGGATCCATTGCTCCTAGAATGAAACCTCCTCTTGAGGGGAGCTCTTTGCAAAAAATATAGCAGTTCTAAAAGGAAAAACAATAACCTAGGCCAGATTAAAACAAAGAAAAGAAGATGAAGATCTTCAAAGAATTGAGAAAGCTTTACTAGCCTTCGAAGAATCAACCCCCATAGGATCGAACTCAGTAGAACAAAAGTTGCAACTGATTCAGCTGGAAACTGACAGAATAAACCTTCCTCGCTTAAAAGAAGAAACATGGAGGCTCAAGAGTAGAGCAATCTAGCTCAAAGCAGGTGATGAAAATTCAAAGTTCTTTCAACAATATGCAAGGGGTCAGAAAGCCATTAACTCAATCTGGGAATTACAAGACTCAGAAGGAAGGAAAGAGGGCAATTTTGAACAACTGGCTGACATAGGGATTAGACATTACTCTAATATCTACAAAGCCCCCGTTGGAATAACCCTTCCAAGCATCATTCACACTATTGAAGCTCTGCCTAGATTCATTGAGTTGGAGGAAATTGAAGAAATGAACTCTCAGGTTACTAGAGAAGAGCTTGAAGTTGTACTGAAGTGCTTTCATAAGGATAAGAGCCTGGGTCCTAATGGGTGGCTGGTTGAATTCTTTAGTTCCATTTTAGATTTAATTGGAGATGATCTCATCCATACCATTGAAGAAAGCCGAAAATCTGGCAAAATTTTGGAGGCCTTCAACTCGACCTTCCTAGCCCTTATACCCAAATCTGATAACCCTTCCTCTTTTCAAGATTACAGACCCATATCCCTCTACAATAGAATTTACAAATTCATATAAAAAACAATAGCCCTCCATATTAAACCCTTTCTCTCTCGAATGATATCCAAGGAATAATTTTCCTTTCTCAGCCATCACCAAATCCATGAAGCAATTGGTACTACTCAGGAAGCTCTTCACTCGATTAAGAAGCTCCATAAAAAGAAAGTCATCCTAAAAATTGATCTTTCCAAAGCCTTTTATCGTACCTGTTGGTCCTACATCAGGATAACTCTCACTCACATTGGCTTCCCCTATACTTTCATCAATTGGATCATGCGTTGTCATACTTCAGTCTCCTTTAGTATTCTCATCAATGGAGAAAATTCAGGTTTCTTTCATGCAGAACGAGGCATTAGGCATAGATGTCCTCTCTCCCCACTACTCTTTCTCCTCATCATGGAAGGCTTCAGTAGAGTGATAACAAAAGGAAGAGAGGATGGCTCTTTAGCTAGAGTCAGGCTATCGGATATGTCCTCTATAACCCATATTTTATTTGTTGATGATGGTCTAATTTTTTTTAAATGGATCTTTTCAAGACTCATATGCTTTCAAGGCTATTCTATATATTTTTTGTATAGCTACAAGCATGCAGCCAAATATTGCAAAATCAACTATTATCAGAGTTTTGTGCCAGCTGAATGAAGTAAGATTAGCTAGCCAATTTTTTGAATATGAGTGTCAAGATCTAGATGATGGTCTTGAATATTTGGGTTTCAGATTGAAACCAAATGGTTATTTCGTAGTAGATTGGACTTGGCTTATAGCTAATATTTAAAGCATAATCAATATTTGGCAACAGATATGGATTTCTAGAGCACGTAGGCTAACTCTCCTGAAGTCGGTCATACAAGCTATTCCAGTTTACTGGATGTTGTTGGCCTGGATTCCCAAAGGCATTTTAAAAAGAATTCAACAATTATGTTGTCGCTTCCTTTGGCATGGACAAATTCCAAGGAGAACTCTTGCTTGGTTCCGTTGGGACAACATTGACAAACCCAAAAAACTGGGGGTTGGGGCATAAACAATTTGCATTTATTCGATGAGGCTTTGGCTGCAAAAATGGGCTGGAAACTTATTAATCCAGAAGTATTTGGCAGTAAATCACTTTTCATAAGTACATATATCCACTCTCAATTCTGGAATGGATTCGTAGACCTTTAATTCCTATGGCTGGATCATCCATAATTTGGAAAGCATTATCTCAGTCTATCTCTCTAATCAAGCGTGGTCTGGCTTGGAAAGTTGGCAATGGAGTTCAAGTGAGGATTGGTTTAGATGCGTGGAGTGGATGTGGGAATGGCCATATTCTCCTCCATCCTCTTTGCAATTTCTTTCAAGACTCAGGCATCACCCACTTATCACATATAGTAGATGATATTTAGGACAGGTGGAAAAACTAGACCTGGAAGGACCACATAACGCTCAACATTCTGGCAATTTGGGTCGGTGACTGGCAGAGATTCATAGGCTCATTAGAGGATGCCAATGTGTGTATAAACGAAAATCAAGATGATCTTATCTAGGCATTGGATCCCCAAGGCAGATACTCCCCCAAATCAGGCTATGCTTATACAGTGGCAGCCACACACACAAGTGATTTCTCTTAGTGGTGGAGTCATATCTGGAAATTAAAGGCCCCTCCCAAATCTATGCTTTTCATGTGGTGCATTTTAATAGACAAGGTTCCCAATGAAATAATGTTGAGGTGTTGTCCAAACTACGGGCCTTCTAGATGCTATTTGTGTAGGATGCAGGAGGAAGATACTTCTCATCTCTTCTTTACCTGTTCTATCTCGAAAGCCTTCTAACAAAGGATCCTCACTTCTTAAATCTACATATTGATTGGTCAGGATGAGATATTGAAGAGGCTTGGGAAAGATGGTGGAGAAAAGCCAACTCTCAGAAAACTAGATGCCTTCCACTGCTAATTTGCTAGGCAATCTGGCTTAATGAGAACAAATCCATTTTCAAGAATGCCAAGATAGATTGGGACTCCTCTAGTATTTCGCTATTGGATTTACACAATTCACTCCCAGATGACCAAGACATCCGACCCCCTTAGATCATTACCTTGGAATCCGTAGACATAAATTCCCCTTGGGGTTATTATGGCGGCTTAGCACAAGTTGAAGGTTGTGGTGGAGGGGTGGTGCTACATATGGATAATATAATGTATTATAGAATCAAGGTCAGCATTGGCAGAGGCACCAACAACTATGGTGAATTCAGCAATTTAAAATACCTTTTCCTTTTTGCAAAAGAACAAAATTGCAAACAACTTCATATATTCAGAAACACACAGCTCATAATTAACTAGACAAATGAAGTTAATCATTGTCATTTGCACACACTTAGAGATATTCTGAATAATATCCTTTCTCGAAAGTCCCAATTTGATTCATTTTCATGCTCACATATATACAGGGAAAGGAATGAGATCACTGATCATTTATCCAAAGAGGCGGCGCAGTTGAACAGAGGTCAATCGCAGATACAAGAATACGGGGGCGACAGTTTCTATAGTTACTATCATCATAATTTTATGGACATGATTGGTTCATATCAGAATTATCACTAGATCATTCAGCAAATTTTCTTTTACTTTCTTCTTCTATGTATATAAATTACCAGTTTTTAGTATATTTTTGGACAAAACTCATATTCTCGGAAACTTGCTAGACTTCTCAGAAGTTTATTATCAGTAAGCATCATAATAGTTTTTGTAAAGTTCATAATAGCTCTAAACAGTACTCCCTTTTTGCTGACAACAATTCATATCTGTAGTATCATACAACATGTAATTTTCTTATCTTTTTAATGAAAATTACGCTTTTTCCGAGGAAAAAAAAGACTATTTGCATTATGTACATCGAAGAAAGGGATTTTTGAAGAAAATTTACTTGATCAAAGTCATGGGGATATTCCCGCACTCAACTACAACCTACAAGTTTGCATCGTTATTGATTTCATGAAGGAAGGAATCTCTTATAAGTGGTTGGTGGTACAAATGAAGTTGGTAACCATTAAGGAGGATAGAAATTCTAGAGTCATAAATCATAGTAAAGCATATTGTCCAATTATCATAAACTTCGCTAACTTTTTAAGGGCCTAACCACCTCATTTGAAGCTTTCTTGGAAAGTCTTGGAATATAGAATCATATAACAATGCCCAATATCCCTTATGAAAGATGTTATTTTTAATGAAATGATCATGCCACTTAGCACTTTGTTGTTGTAATATAATTGTATTTTGGAGAGCAGTAAGGAGCATTTCATTCATTTCGTTGAGCTATTGTAGGCACTATTCTTTCACTTCTGAAAGGTCCAAACCAACTTATTGAGTAGGTCTAAGAGTCTTAACCTCAAATTCAATTATAAAGATAGGATCCCTACCAAATAGAAGATGATAAGTTTAAAATGCACTAGTATTGCTCCAAGTCATCTGATAAGCCCACAAGGCTTCAAAGCTTTTAGAGGCCCAGTCTTAGCAATTTGTAGATAATTTCTTAGTTAGGATTCCTTCCAACACTTTATTTGTGATTACCGCCTAACCATTTTCTTGTGTATGGTAAGGGGAAGTTATTTTATGCATGATATGATACTTTTGCAAAGTAGAAAATATTTTATGGATCATAAAATATGATCCTTTTTTAGTTACAAGTTCTTTAGGAAAACCATATCGGAGAAACAATTCAACTATAAAGTTGATTACTACTTCTTTTGTGGCTCTCGAGATTGCTACTGTTAGGTCCCTATAATACTAGTGATTTCCCCATTACTATTTTCATTGTAGCCCTTATTATTATTATTGTGCCCCTATTGTCCCCATATTATTATTAGTGTGCCCCATAGAAACACACTATTGTTATTGTTGTGCCCTTATGTTATTACTGTTATGTCGGCCGGATTATATTGTGACCCCTTAGACTCCTATATATAGAAAGGAGGTTTACTCATTTGTATCATCAAATAATTGTTCATTTGTGTAATGTAAATTAGGTTTCCCCCTTGAGAGGCTAAATTCTAAGGTGTTGATCTATCTTTTCTATCTTTTTGTGAGTTGGTTTCATAGCATTTGCTATTAGAGCTTTGGATTCTAGGGTTTCGCTGCTCCAAACACGTCATTATGGAATTTTCACTATAAGGTTTTTTCTGCGATTTTTTAGAAGTTAAAAAAAACCCATTTGAGCTGACAACATTCTGAACATTGGGTCAAAATTTCAGAGCTTTTCTTCCTATATGTTCGGAGATATGATATGAGGAAGTTAGGATTTCTGTAGACTCCCAAACTACATTCCAAACAGGTGACCTAGGGAACATCATCATAACTTTTGTTCTGAGCACCATATTGAGAGTTTGTAAGAACTTTCAGAAAGAGGATGACCTATAGTTTTCTGTATATCAGTTTCAGGTACTAAGGTCTACACAGTAACACATGGAACTTCGTACAAGTTCACTCTACTGAACTAGTCTATAATCAGGTCACCGTGGGCGACTTGGCATAACTCTTCCATGGAGAATCAAATATTGATTAGACTTGCAGGGTTAGAAAGAGGACTCAAAGGGATACTACAAGACATGATTGTAAGATATTTGAGATCCGCAGTTACAGAGATACAAGAGATTCAATATCGAGCTCTTATAAAGTGAAAAAAAAGGTGTGTAGTTTTTTTAAAATTTTTCATAAGATTGGTTTGAAAAATTAGTTTGAAGGAATTCAAATGGAATAGTGAAGAATTATTAGCATTAATTGATGCCCTAAATAAATAAAATGGAGACACCTAGTAAGCAACCTAAAATCTCTAGCATGACTCGTGAAGAAAAGGAAGAAATGCAACATGATATATCAAAATTACAAGACCAAGTACAACAAATTTCACTCTCACAAAAGTTAACTGAAACAGAGATGAATGGCATGGAAGCTAATATGAATGGTGTGCAAGTTAATATGGATGGCATGGAAGATAATATGGATGGCATGGAAGCTAAGATGAATGGCATGGACGCTAAGATGAATGTCATGGATACTAATATGGAAGAATTGAAGATAAATTTGAATAAGTTGCTACAATAAATGGTTACTAATGGTGAAAGGGTAGTAAAGCAAACTCATGATGAGAACAAAAGAAATGTTAATCATGATTTTAGAGACTCTAATGTTAGATTGAATACCCACCATGTTCCAAAAATTGATATGAGGAAGTTTGATGGCAAGGATCCAGAACATGGATAATATAGATGGAGCAATGTTTCGATCTCCATAATGTGCAAAACACACAAAATTTACATATTGCAACTTTATATTTGGAACCAAATTAGTTTTTATGGTATCGATGGCTTTTCTCTCATAAACAAAATGTCACTTGGGCAATTTTTACTGAAGAAATGATAGCACACTATGAGGATACAGATAGGAACACAGCTTTTAGCCAATTGCTAAATATCAAACAAAAGGGTTCAATGATGGAGCACATTGAGGACTTCCAAAAATTGAATGTAAGGGTAGAAGATATTCCAGAGGAACATAGGATTGATGTGTTCATAGGGACTTTAAAGGATAATATCCAACATGAGGTTCACCTTTGGGAACCTGATTCATTGGAGAAGGCATTCAGGTTAACAAGACAAATGGAAAGGAAAATTATAGCAACCAGGAAGCCTACCACTCATAACTATAAAGATGGAAGTTTCCCCTAGCCTCCCACAACCTATAAGGCTAACACCATGAAAATTGGAAGAAGAAAGAGTAAAAGGGCTTTGTTACAGTTGTGATAGAAAATATGCTAAAGGTCATAAGTGTGCTGAGAATAAATTATTCTACATAGATTGTGAAGAGGAGGAAGAAAAGGAACAAGAAATGTCAAAAGAAGAGGCTATACTCTAGGAACAAGCCCTAGATAAAGAAGAAATGAGTTTGACCATATCTTGTAATGCATTGGCTGGAATTACCACTCCTCAAACTATCAAGATAGAAGGACATATCAAGAAGAAAAAGGTAATAGTGTTGATTGATTATGGAAGTACCCATAATTTTATTTATTGTAAGATAGCCAAGGAATTGAATTGCTTCCTATATACAACACCAGAGTATCAAGTGATGGTTACAAGTGGAGCAACCATAAATTGCTCTAGAAAGTGCCATAATATCAAGCTATCCATGTGAGAATATGTATTGAATATCCAAATTGTTTCCATTCTAATGGGTGGTGATGATGTTGTACTAGGAGTCCAATGGCTGCAATCCTTGGGTACATTAACTTTTAATTTTCAAGAAATTTTCATGAAATTTTGTGCGAAAGAAAAGGAAGTTGAATTAAGGGGTATTGCAGTGAAACGGAGAAAGATAATTAGCTCTAAAGGTATGACAAAGCTTCTAAAGAAGGAACAAAGAAGCGTAATTGCACAATTATGTTCGCTAGAGGTTACCCCATTACTATTGTCATTGTAGCCGTTATTGTTATTATTACACCCCAATTGTTCTCATATTGTTATTAGTGTGCCCCATAGAAACCCACTATTGTTATTGTTGTGCCCTTATGTTATTATTGTTATGTCGGCTAGATTATATTGTGGCCCCTTATACCCCTATATATCAAAGGGAGGTTTAGTCATTTGTATCATCGAAGAATTATTAATTTGTGTAATGTAAAGGAGGTTGCCCCCTCAAAGAGGCTAAATTCTAAGGCATTGATCTATCTTTTCTATCTTTTTGTGAGTTGGTTTCATAACGACTACTTCCTTCACTCATTTTGTTACATAGTGTGTGCATACTCGAATGCATGACTTTTGGTTTGAAGCCAGACTAATGGGACCTACAAAGTCCATCACCAATCTCTCAAATGGTTCTAATATAATCTGTGGGTGGAGATACATTTCGTTGGCCTGAATGGGATCACCCATCCTTTCACAACTATCAGAACTTTGGACATATTTCTTGGCATATTAGAATATCATAGGCCAAAAATAAGCCATCTGCAATACTTTATGCCTAGTCCCATGATCGGTAAAATCACCTCGATAGGGTTCATCATGGAAGGCCTTAAGGATATCATAGATTTCATCCTCTCTAATGCATTTGTCAACTTGAATATATTCTCTTGTATGGAAGAGATAGTCATATATCCATGAGAATCAAGCATTGTGATGAATAATGTGCTTCCTTTTGAGGGGTGAGAAATGTAATGGAACTTTTCTAGTGATCAAATAGTTTTCAACGTCAATGTACCATGGTGTCTTGATAGTCATGAAAAAAAAATGTTCATCTAGTAATCAATCTTTGACTAGTCAATAATCTATTGTAAGCGGAAGTTTTGACAGGAAATATGCAACATGGTTCTCCTTTCCCGGCCTGTCCTTTATAATGATGTTGAATTCATGTAACTAGTAATGAAAGACTTACTTTGCGATTGGTAACATGTTTGTTACCTAAATATCAAATAAAAAAATGACAAATATACAAGAAAATGGATAGGCTGTTATATAATGACACAATTTGTTTGCAACATAGATAACAACCAAAAATTCTTTTTCAGTCATAGCCTAGTTTAATTTTGTAGGTGTTAGGTTTTTGTTGATATAATAATTTGAACAAGGTTTCTTAACCTCTTCCTATCTTAGAATTGCTCCTATCATTGTATCATATGCATTTGAAGATATATGGAATGAAATACTCTAGTCTGGTCACTACAGCACAGGTGTTATTGAGACTAGCTTCTTCAACTCTAAAAACACAATATCACACTTAGCAACCCATTCAAACTCCACGTGTCTGGTTAATGCATACAATAACGCTTCGATTTTTAAAAAGTGTGCTATGAAATGAAGATAGTATCCAACATAAATAAAGAAGCTACATACCTCTATTTGTGTATGTGGAGCAAGGAGTTTAAGAATTACCTAGATTTTAGTTGGATCTACATGAATACCTGTAGTAGAAATGAAGTGTCCTAGGAATACACCCTCTTTCATTATCATAAGAAATTTACCATTTTTGAGGCATAGTCTGGTCACTATACATCGTACACTAATGATCCAATTTTGGATTCTCAAAATTTCATCGAAATTACCAAATATCCAAGATGGTCATTTTGAACTCAGTAATTATTGATAATGTAGTAAAATAGGCGTTTCAACAAATATTGTCGTCAAATTAAGTCTAAATGATCGACATTAGTATCAACATCAGTTCAAAAATAGTGTCGACATCAGTATCGACATCAGTTCGACATCAGTATCAACATCAGTTTGACATCAGTTCGACATCAGTTCGACATCAATATCGACATCAGCATCGTGTCAGAGCAAGATGTCATAATATCAACCTACTACATAAAAACACAACAAGTTATGATTGTAATGACTTAAAGGTTTTAAGAATGTTAAATGTCTAGTCCACTTTGTAAACCTTAAAGGATAAGAAATCCTAAGGTAAAAGGACTAAAAACCTAGTCTAGGGTCCTAGGTCTAAATCAAAATCCTAAGAACAAACCCTAGGTGTCAAATGAAAATCTACCTAGGCTAAGGTAAGAAACCATGTACAGGGGGTATAAAATCTATCATATGTTGTAAAATGGGTCATGCTAAACCTTTTCGGACCCTATTCTATAATTCTAATACATTAGGACAATGTATTAATTTAAATGCATAAACTATGGTGCTAAACCCTCTCGGCTTGTTGTATCGAACATTGCAAAATATTGCAATTAAAACATTACAGTCCTAACAGTAGGCAGAGACCGCATCAGGGACAGTGATTCATGTGAATTAAATGGATGTTAGCTACAAGTTATGTAACCATCGTGGGCTTAATGGTTATCGAAACTGCAATCATCACAGCTAGCATGTGAATAGCACAACAATTTTCAGTTAGCAAGTAAGAGTTATCGTAACCATATCGGGGAGCAGTCAGCATGTGAGAAATGCAGAGGTTAACAATTCGCTAGATTGTAAATCGTACGGAGACCATAATCACAAGCTAACTTCATAATGTAAACAGAGCAACGAAGCCGTGGGGATTTGAAACTTAACTATTGTTAGCAGTTCACCGTAACCGTCAGGAGTCAGCCTGCTCACAGGGAACTGCCAGTCAATGCAGCCGAAACCGCAGGAGGGAAGCCATATCCGCAGCAGGAAAAGTTAGTTGGTTTCCATGTGACAGATGTACAGGAACCATCAAAGTGACTGCTGGAGGAAAACCATAAGCGTCGGTGTTACATCCGCACCCACCTGCGTTGATCACATGTGGAAAGTCAGATCTTCTGTTGGCATTATGTTTCTGGTGAGGTTATATGTTACAGATGTTGTACTTGATGGCAACACCCATGGAAAGGCTTTCAATATGATGAAAATTAAGAAGTACACAGGAGAACAGTTCAGAAGATGCGTACCCGCAGGTACGTCGTGCAGGGACCGCGGCCAGACACGCAGGTCAGCCATTCAAGAGGTGCGTACCCCCAGTGCACTCATTTCAAGGCAGAGAAAAGCACATGTGGGGTTTCTTATGTATTTAGCCGCTGGTATTTGTGTTATTATGGTTTTGGCTCGTGGTATTGATCCGTAATTTGAGGAAGAAGCTTGCCTATATAAAGCAAAGGAGATCATTTGGCTTGAGTATGCTTTTGGGTTGAATATCTTAAGATCTGAAATATTTGGGTTATTGTTTCAAAAATCTTGATCTATATGAAAGTGAAGTGGAGAGCGAATCTGTTAAGGGTGATCTCTCGAGCGCTTGATCAGATCTGGGCATCCGTCTAACTGTAGCACACTGGTGATCTGCAAATTCGACCCTAATCTGATGTATGCAGGTGTTTAACGGTGCCTCCGCGTGGGCACGCAGAGCAGAAGAAGGCGAGCTACGTGGGTACGCAGAGCAGAAGAAGGGTGACTGCATGGGTACGTAGAGCAGAAACAGGTGAACTGCATGGGTACACAGAGAAGCAGTGGTTCAGGTGCGTATGCATAGTAAAAGTACGTGACGCGATAGACTTTTTGGGTGCGTACCTCTGTGGCAGTACGCGGCGCGATAGTGCATCTGAGTGCGTACTGTACGCAGCGCGACAGAAGAAGCAGTGCGTGGTCACACAGTGCAGTAGAAGGAGCTCTGCGGGTATATGCAGAGAAGCAGAGGGTGAAGTGCGTAGTGACGCAGGCCAGAAAGGAAAATTGCGTATCTGTCTTAAGATCTTTTGTTGACTGATTTTTCTGTTGATAAGGTGTTCTGGGTTTAGTTTACTGTTATTGTGGATTGGGTTAACTGGGTGATTTACTGATACTTGATGATCATTTGATGTTTATGGATCCAGTTTGAAAATTTATGAAAAGTGGTCCTTGAAAGAAAAGAAGTAGGGGGTTGTAGCTCCCTTCCAGGAGAGATTGGAAAATGAGAGAGAGTTGTAGTTCTCTGTAGGTTGCAGCCTGCGTACTGGTAAAGGATTGCACCAGTACAAGACCATTGTAAAAGGAGTTTCTAATTTGAAAGAATATATAGACATATTGCAGAAGGTGGTTTTCACCCACATTGGGTTTCCACCTTATATCTTGTGTTCTTTGATGTGACTGTCTGTTTTTCTTGTTCATGCTCATTATTGTATGGTACTGATATGCAAAAATAATTCAAAGTGTAAATAAGGAAGATTTGACAAAAGAACTAGATAATACTGATTCACCCCCCTCTCAGTGTTATTTTCAACAATTGGTATCAGAGCAGGTTCTTCTGAAGAAGCTTGATCACTTGAAGGAAGATCTTTCATCATGAGAAACTACGAGAGGGAAGCATCTATCAGGCTACCGATTTTTGATGGGACAAACTTCAATTATTGGAAGGTAATAGTCACTGCATATCTTCAATCTCTTGGTACGGATGTTTGGGATATCATATAGTCAGGCTACACTTTTCCTTTTGCTGGGATGCTTATCTCAAACAGACTTTGTGAAGGTTATGCAATATATTTCAGCAAAAGAAATATGGCACAAGATTGTCTTGAGCTACAAAGGAGATGAACAGGTAAAGTGTGCTAAACTTCAAACTCTCAGGATTCAGTATGAGAATCTCAGGATGTATAATGATGAAAGTGTGGCTAACTACTTTCTTCGGGTAGATGAGATAGTTAATTGCATGAAAAATTTGGGTGAAGAAATAAAAGAGGCTATTGTGGTTGAAAATGTTCTAAGATCATTGTCCCCCAAGTTTGAATCTAAAGTATCTGCAATAGAAGAAAAGGAAAATCTACGAATTCGTACTATGTCTCAGCTACATTGAATTCTAACTGCTTATGAAATGAGAAAGGGAGGTCCCTCAGATAGAAGAGAAGCTGCCTTCAAGGCATCGGGCAAAGGAGATTATTATGAAGCAAGTCATGTACCAAAAGAAGAAGAAGAAGAATCAAATTTTGTCAGAAATCTTCAAAGGGGTTCTGGAAGGTTCAGAGGTAAGTTACCTTTTAAATGCTTTGCTTGTGGAAGAGTAGGTCATTATGCTGCAAAATGCCCTCATAAGGATAAAGGAAAGGAACCTGCTAGATGGAACAAGAAACAGGGTGCAAATAAGAAAAGCTACTACACTCATGAAGATAGTGATGGTCTATCAAACAGTGATGAAGATGAACAATGTAATGAATATAAACTGTTAATGGCAATTGATGATGATGATTATATGGATGCTATAGATGTAGATAACCTTTATGACGAAA
>APFE031586812.1:34623-67312 GCA_000404065.3 Pinus taeda | reverse complement strand
TAAAAATCGAAGGCGACTAGAGTCATCTTTTGTTTTTTCTTGACTCTTAAAAATTGAAAAAACAAGTTGTGTCAAAGCACCTAAAATTCATTTAATTCGGAATCATTTTCCCCTTTATTTTGAGTTGATCGAGTAATCCGCAATCGTGGAAGAAAGTCAATCAAAACCCCGTCATTCGTGGAGGCTTACAAGTCAACCATCATTGACTCCACAAAAAAAACTATTCTGGACAAAGCGAACTCATTTAACCAGATCGAAGTCTCCTAGTTTGGTTGGAACAAGTACTCCGACATCCTCAGAGACTCCGGTTACTCCAAGAATTTCTGGTATCCCTGCCTCTACAAAAGAAATTCTGCAGCCGCAAAAGGACATTATAATTGATCCTAGTGTCACGGTAAACACTTCAATTCCAGAATCGGCTCCATCTACAGCTGATTCGGAAGGTGTTACTCCCCAAACATCTATCGCTGCAGAACCTATACCTTCTTCGGCACCGGAAATATTTTATGGACCTGATGGTCTACCTCTTCCACCTAGATTGATTGCCATAGAAGAGATTGTGGAGGATCCTCCATCTAATGCTCCATTGCAATTTGGAGCTGGGATCACCCTATATCCTTCTTCGTCAGAAGTTAGTCTCCCGCCATCAGAAGTTCCTGAAGAATCGCTAAGGAATATTTTGGATAGACTAAATATGTCGGAACAACTGTCAACATCTAGGACTGTGTCATCTAACACAGTAGCGGCAGAGCCTCCTGCCGCTACTCCAATAATGTTCGTTGGCATACCATCTATCCCAACCAGCTCTCAATCACTGGATGGAATCCATCCAGGGGCTATTTCGACAGTATGGTCTATTCCCATTTGTTCGTACGGAATAATATCTGGAATCTCTTATGTTGAGTCTCAGCGAATTGATCCTTCGCAATGTCAATTTGGGCAATCCGGTCCCCAAAGGCAAGTCATTCCTTTGAGTACTAGATTACCACCGTATGGAGGGCAGTATACCCTTTCATTGCCTCCTCTGGGATAACAACCATATGAGAGTTCAAAATAGAATTCAGGTTATGCTGGAATTACATCTAGCGGTTGGGTGCCAGTATTGCCTCAACAACCAAGAGTTGTATACTAAGTGCAACAAAGTTTACCTGTGTCAAATATCCCCACTACGCCGACTATTGTGACGGTGTTGCAAGTACAAGCGTTGCTTGTTGTATGCCAACCTCAGGTTTCTCAGGTCATAATACAACAACCTCTTGTCCCTACGACGCAACCGCAATCACCGACTAGTGGAATGACCCAGGTTCAAATGGGGACCATTACCGCTCACCTTGGTCAAACAGTCAGTACTGGACAACAGCTCATGGCTTCACAACAATGGCTGGTGCAATACCAACAACCACAATTCCAACAAGCTTACCAAGGATCTGAGCAACAAGTCTTTGCAAGTAATGGGCAGCCGTATACTCAAAACGGTCAAAATCAATCATATCATAATGGTCATGCCCATCAACCTTACCAAAGTTACCAGCATCAAATGCATTATGATGGTATGCAAAGACCAAATGCTCAGGCGATCCCATCCTACCCTGGGTATGCTTCGCCGAACCTGAATCAACAGTTTCCTTTTGTGGCAACTTTAGAGTTACCGGATCTAAATCGACTAACGAACGATCCAATTGCTTACGCCCCTTGGTGGCTAGCGATTCCGCATAAAATTCTGTCAGATATTCCTAAATTTAATGGAAAACCGAGTGAATACCCATCGAATCATGTGATGACCTTTCCTCTTTGGTGTTCATCCAACACTCTCAATGATGATTCGATCAGGATTCACCTATTTCAGCGAACGTTAACTAGTCTGGCAGAAAAATGGTATATCGAATTGCCTAGAGCTTCGTTTGATAACTTCAGTACCCTAGCAACAACCATTTTAACCCAATTTCAGTTACCCATAAGGTACAAAACGGGAACAGATGTTCTTAGCAATTTCAAACAAATGGCAACCACTCACATATCTGATCATATTCATGAGTGGCGACGTCATCATAGAATGGTAAAAACATATGTTCCTGATCAGCTGTTGGTTGAGATTGAACGGTTTATTAAGTCATTGTTACCTTCTATTACAGAATATGTGGCAAAGGGAGGAGTCATCACTGAAGAGCAAGTTATTGCCCGTGCACAATATCTAGACTTGATCTATACTCAGTTTGGCATGCTCTACGATAAAATCCCTGATGCTCCTAGACCGGAATTTTCTGTTCCTCCCCCTCCTAAATCAAACAAAGACTCTTATGCCAGCGATGACGTGATAGGTACGAATAGCACGAAAACCGTAAAGGCTACATCAAAAAATGCCTGTACGGTTTCAAGTCAAAATGCAAATGAAGAACTTCTCGCCTCGGAAGTAAATGTCGTGGCGACAGACAAAGGCAAAGAAACCAAGCAACCAGGAGGCAAGAAGAAAAAGAAAGGGAAGAAGAAGAAACAGGAGGAGCCGTCTCCTGAAAAATCTTCTACAAACCCTTCTGGAGGTAGGAAACCAAGTCATCCATGCTTTATATGTGATGAGGACCATTGGACATCAGATTGTCCATATAAAGCTGAGCTTAAAAAATTCGTAAAGAGTTCAAAAATCTCGGCAGTGTTAACTGATCCGTTTCCAAATCCAGGAACAAATTTGGTTGCTAGTGACAATGCTTCCCCGTCCCTAGTGCTAATTTTGTCTATTCTGAAGCAGTTAAATGATGCTTTGATATTGACAAGGAATAAAGATTACAGGAATCCACAAATGTCGAACAACAAGGACAGTGATCAACCTAGTAGTTCGACAACAACTTCAACCGAAGTTGTGCCACCCATCACTCTTGAACTAACGATAAAACTGCCAAAGGGAGTAGTACACAAATCGACATTTAATCCTCGTGCTAGAGCAGCAAAACATTATAATATAGTGGAGGATCTGGCCCAATCGTCGTTCGCTATGTCGACACTTGAGGTACCTCAAAATTTCCCCTCCCAAAAGCAGGATTTATTATCAGCGATAGGTGGGGTTGACCCAACGAATTCCAATCTTGTGTCCTTTAATCACAAAGGATATGACCCTCAGTTACCAGCTCAACTAGCTTTCCTTATTTAAGTGAGAGCCCTTAACAAAATTGTTCATCGAACAATTATTGATGAGGGGGCATCTACATGTATTATGTCAATGAGTTGCTGGAAAACTTTGGGGTCTCCACCCTTGTCAAGATCATCAACGACATTAAAAGCATTTGATGGATGAACATACACCCCATACGGGATATTATGTAACTTGCAAGTCGAACTGGGGGGAAAACAGTGGAAATTGGTGTTGAAGTTATTGACGGAAACCTCGATTACAACATCGTACTAGGAAGGCCCTGGATATATGCTATGGTCACCGTTGTGTCGACCTACTTTAGGAAGATTGCATTTCCCTTCCAAGGAGAAATCACAATCATCAACCAACAAACATTTCTCCCCAATAGTTCACAAGTTACGGGAAGCATTCCGATGATCCACAGGAGCACTAATTTGCTTCAAAATATCGAGGTAGGCCTACTAAAAGACCCTACATTAATGGGAACTTTTGCCCTACCACCTCCAATTAATTCGGTGGAAGTGGCCACGGTAGGAACCTGCAATATGATATCTTCTATTCAAAAGATGTCCAAAAACGATATTAACATGGATCATCTGTAGGTATTGCCTCCAAGCCCAATGGAAATATTATATCAATCAATGTTTTCGGCATGGGAGGCAAACTCGAATCAATTCTCATCAAGCGTTTGGATAGACAGATCTAAGGAATATGGCACCCCGTCAAATCCTTGGTTGCAAGTACATTATACAGACGAAGGAATTGTTCAGTCAATGACGATTGACAGGGCACCATGGGAAGATTACAACCATCGTTCCCATCTTCCATATTATAAGGAAGATAGTTCCAGTAACCTTGATCATCCCTCAGTTTTTGATTTTCTATCAAATACTGTAAATACAGTGGATTCTGAGTGAAACCTGTCCAATATCGAAGAGACTATCGCCATAAATATCTCGACCAAAACAGATGTTGTAGAGAATATTCGTGTCGGCAAAAATTGTTCTTCTTCAGAACTGGAAATATATAACGCTCTTTTTCACGAGTTTAGAGATGTCTTTGCTTGGTCATATGATGAAATTCCAGGCATTGACTCAAGCATAGTTGAACATGAAATTAAGATGTATCCAGATGTCAAACCGGTACGACAATGGCTTTGGCAGGTGCACCCCAAGAAAGTTGCTGCCATCAAGGCAGAAGTTGAAAAACTCCTCCATGCTGGTTTTATTTACCCAGTTCCTCTAACCGATTGGGTATCGAATATTGTTCCTGTAATAAAAAAACAAGGAACGATTAGAGTGTGCGTCGATTATAGGGATGTAAATCAAGCTTGTCCGAAAGACAACTACCCTACACCCTTCATTGACCAGCTAATTGATGAATGCACTGGATCTGAAATATTTTCATTTATGGATGGATTTTCCAGGTATAATCAAATAAATATCCGCCCACGGGACCAGTCAAAGACTGCATTTATTTGTCCATGGGGCACATTCACGTATCGCAAGTTACCCTTTGATTTAAATAATGCAGGGGAAACATTTCAGAGGGAAATGAATTATGCCTTCCATGAAATCAAGAACATCGTTCAACCATATCTCAACGATCTACCAACTCATTCGTGAAAGCGGACCAATCATCTGCAGCATTTGAGAGCGATATTTCTACGTTGTCGACACTACAAGATATGACTCATTCTGCACAAATGTGTGTTTTGTGTCAGTTCTGGTTGTTTACTTGGCTTCGTGGTCTCAAAGGACAGGATTCATCTCGACCCATGTAAGGTTCAGGAAATAATTGATTTGCCTCCACCTTCAAATTTGCTTTAAATACAGAAACTCCAAGGGAAAGCAAACTTTCTGAGGAGGTTCATTCCAAATTACGCCGAACTTGCTAAAGGTTATACTCGTCTGTTGAAAAAGGAAGTACCTTTTATCTGGGATCAGGTCATGCAAGCTTCCTTTGATGCTTTAAAGGAATCCCAAAGACTTTAACATGTATCTGACTGCAGCGGATACAACCATAACAATGGTTTTGGTTCAAGAAGGCGATGGAATTGAAAATCTTATATATTATTTAAGCTGAAACTTAAATGATATGGAAATGAAGTACTCCTACATTGAAAATCTGGCTCTCGTAGCTGTTCAAGCGACATAGAGATTTCGACACTATGTCCTCTTCAAAAAAACTACCATTTTGTCAGATTGCAACCCCATGACTTATATATTGTCATGACAATTGCTGGGGGGCAAATATTCAAAATGGATAGCGATCTTACAAGAGTTTGATCTAGAATTCAAAAAATCCAAATCAAAGAAAGCCCTGGTTTTCGCGGAGTTACTATGTGATCTCCCATCATTGTCTAACGATGCAACATCAGAAGAAGCAATCGTAGACGAAAATTTGTTCCTGATATCTTCAAGAAATCCGTGGTATGGAGATATATTAATCTATCTCCAAACCCAAACATATAGTTCTAATACCTCACGCTTGGAACAACGACGGATTCGATACCAAGCAAAAGACTACGTGATCGTCGGTGATATGCTTTACCGTCGTGGTATAGATACAGTTCTGTGGAGGTGCCTCACCCATGAGGAGGCCAAAGAAGTCCTGAATGATTGTAATGCAGGCACGTGTGGGGGGCATCAATCTGGTTATGCTACAACTCAAAATATTTTACGAGCAAGATACTTCTGGCCAAAAATTTTCAAAGATTGCATAACCACAGTCAGAAGTTGCCATGCTTGTCAAATCTTCGATCGCAAAACCAGAATACCACCTGCACCTCTGCAACCAGTAGTTGTTGTTGGGCCATTTGCCAAATGGGGCATAGATTTCATGACATGTAACCCCACCTCGGCCGGGGGGCATGGGTATATCATAGTCGCAGTAGACTATTTTACCAAATGGGCCAAGGTGATGCCTACATTAAACAATAGCAGCGAAACGACTGCCCTCTTCTTTTTCAATCACGTAGTCTCCAGATTCGGCGTTCCACAAGCCATAGTCACAAATCATGGATCACATTTTCACAATCACATGATGGTTGAGTTGGCTGCCAAATTAGGACTGTTCCACGATAGCTCTACTCTGTATTATCCGCAAGCTAATAGACAAGTTGAGGCAATCAACAAGGTCCTGAAGTGCATGCTGCAAAGGATGACTGGAATCCATAAACGGAGTTGGCACCTGATCTCGTACTCAGCCTTGTGGGCATACCGGACATAGGTGAGGAATGCAATCTGGTTTACACCTTTTCAACTAGTGTGTGGCCTGGAAGCGATCTTGCCAGTTCAGTGTGAAATCTCGTCCCTCAAGCTCGCGGTCGACCTTCTCCCCGGAACTTCAGAAGGGGGGGCTCGTTTCTTGGAATTAATCCAATTGGATGAAACCTATCGTGATGCCACTTTGGCTAACGAAGACCATAAGAAATGAGTCAAAGTGTAGTTCAACAAAAATGTCAAACCTTGTGTCTTCTCAAAAGGTGACCTAGTCTTACTTTACGACCAGGAGTCCGATAAATTGGGAGTAGGTAAGTTTAAGTCCTTATGGATGGGTCCCTATATTGTTAAGTGTGTATTGGCAAAAAGAGGCTATGAGTTGGTGGATTATGATGGGATTCCACTAGCGCAACCCCGCAACGGGTTGTACCTCAAGCGTTACTATGCTTAATTCAGCGTAGTAACCCCTATGCATTTGTTACATTTTTGTTTTCGTTAAGGGTAATTGTTTTGGTTAGGTAATCCAGTTTTTTCATTTGTTGTAGATGTTGAACCTATTGGAATCATTTGTTGGATATGCCAATGGAGCGAGTCGTAGTTCGCGGAACCTATCTTCTGCGGCCTGGGCCATCTTCGATCCCAACGATGAGTTAGTGAGTTTCAGAGGGGTATGTATTGGTCGGTCAACGAAAAATATTGTTGAATACAACACGTTGATAGAACTCCTCTCTGATGCCATCACACGTGGCATATGTTGACTTGTCGTCAGGCTAGACTCACAACTTGTCATTCTACAACTCACTGGTATCTACTCTGTACGGAATCTAGCTATCTATCACATGTTCCTAAGGGTCAGAATTTTGGAAAGACAGTTCAATTCTATTAAATATCAACATATTTCCAGAAATTTAAATACATTAACAGAATCATTGGAAAATTATGTGTTAGATATACATTTGCGACATTTATAAAAAAAGAAGCATTGCATCAATAATTGCATCAGGATCATGTAACTTAACCAAAATAAAGCTCCGAAAATCAAAAATATATATAAGTATTTATGGTTTACACATAATGTTCTATAACCAAGACAAAATCAGTCAAATGACCCAAAACTCAAAATGCTAGGGGGAACCCTAGTCTAATGATGCTGGTGATAGCAAGTCACCGCCTGTGCAATCATGCGTAGAAGCCTAGTCCATTCACGCGGCACACTAGTAGTATATCGCTGCAACCTCAGAAGCAGCTCGTCGGTCCTCACGTCTGGAATACCAAGAGTGAGACCCTCGACCTGATCCTACAATGCTGAAAGAGTCTTGGCCATGTCAAGGTCGCGAAGGATGACCCTCCCCACAGCCTCTCCTGCCGGAAAGGCAGCTGGTGCTCTCAGGCGTACTGCTGGTCGAACTGGTCCAATGTCTGCATGAGCACATTAGTTTTGATTGGTCTTGATCAAAGAAATCTTAAGAACATTATGAAAACAATAAACAGTGATATGGTCAGAGAATTTACCTATAGCACCCCACTGCTCACCAGCCGGCAGCACCAATTTCAGGTCACCCCGGAAATCCATACCAGCATATGGACACTCGGCATAAACCATCTCCTGACAGTTGACCCACTCGAAGAAGGTGTCAAATAAAGAAATCTTGGACTGGCTAGCATGTTAGGCCATGAGGTCAACCCATCTCTGCATCCGTGGCTCAGTTGGTGGAGGTAAACCAAGTGAAATGTACTGTGGCTGCATCAGTGGGATCTTTTCCAAGGCTAAAGCGGTCAAAATAGAACCATAGCCAAAGTTCTTGGATCTTTCACTTTTCACCTTGGTCAGTTGTTCTTTCATCACAGGGAGCACTACATCACACCAGTTGAACACCTTCGATTCGAGGCATTCCAAGGTGTACTGCATATAAGACCTATTAGCCATGTGAAGAGCCGCACTACCAGCCAGTCTTGCAAAAGTGAACAGAATGGTCCTCAAGGACCAGTCAGTGAGATCTGAGATGTTGATCTTGTCATCCCTACTCAGCTGAGATCCCTCTCTACAATACCGGCTAATGTAATCTCTCACGGATTCGCCCCCACGGGTGGAACTTGATAATGAGAGAGGGGAACCACGCCTCAATAAACCAGTCAAAAAATAGATGTCCACGACAGCCAAGGGGATATATTTGCCTCTGATCTTAAACACTTGGTCGGTAGGATCCGATGCATCAAGAAAGTATTGCAACAAGTTGATTTTTTGCCTCATGCTAGAGATGCGGAAAAAGTTGAGCAAGCCATAGTTCCGCAGTGCAGTGACTGTACCTAGATCATGTAAAGCAACCATGTCTTCTTCTTCATGCTCACGTTCTCGCCATGTAACAACCATTTTGCTTCGATGAATCTCTGAAAAAAAAACAAGAGAAGGGTCAGGGTCCTGATTTGGCAAAAAATAGGCAAAAATTCCATGAGAAAACAGTGCAAAAGTTTCCCTCCTTGCGCCCATCGCACCCCAGCAGTGTACTGGGTAGGATGCATACTGACTGGCCAATGGCCAGGCTAGTATGCATCGCACCTTTCGATATAGGAAGGGTGTGATGGAGCCAAGGAAAATTTTTCTAACTCGAGGGGCTCAGAAAAATAGGGAAACATGCTGAGAATTCAAAAAGGAAGGAATGCAATTGAAGAGCTTAGGTTTACCTCTTACCTAGTCCAGACGGCGCCGAGAACCGCCCACAGAATCTCTCGGAATCAGCTAGTGAAAATCAGGGGGAAAAAGCACGTCTAGAGCTCCAACAAACCAAGTTCAAATGAAATGGTAAAATGAGAGGTAAAAGTCACTTTTAAATTACTATTCACGTAATTCGAGTAAGGTATTAGCGTTTTAACTCATTTTTCAAGCATATGTTTTCATTTCTAATCGGTTTGATGAAGCAATTGAGCAGGTAGTACGACCATTGAAAGAACAAAGTAATAACGGTGAATCAAATAATCAATGACCATTATCACGAGCAGTTTTTATGTGAAGTTCAAGCTCGTTAAAAATTAAACCTAAGGAATGAGAAAATGTTTCCCCCAGAGTGTAAGCTCTTTAAAAAATGAACCAATCTCTGGTAAATAACCATTGTGAATGCAATATCATCAGCTTTTGAGCCTTGGTCGTGTTCTCATCATCACCTCCACTCTATTTGGCCAATCATACACCTCCATTTGATTGTTTACCCTTTTTGGGGAACATATGCAACAAGTGATTCTATTAGCCATCCTTGTGACACTACCGTGATTGTAAAATTCCAAACCTTACCTGGAATCAGCTGCTACCCAAAATTATCACTTGTTCCTAAGAAAAACAAGTCTCCTTTAAGGTCTTTTCATCTGACTCGTAAAATATGAAAAGATTGCTGAGCGATTGGCCTCTCCAACTCATTAAAGCTGCCAGAAGTGTTATCCCTCCTCTAGATTTTAATATTTTTGGACCTGAGGGATTATTACACAAAAAGATTGAGCACTTGTCTTGTTCGGCTCATTAAAACTATCGAAAATTCATCCCTTTCGTATTATTTTATACTTTTTTCGGACTTAAGGGATTATATGACGAAAAAGGATTATTGGAGTTTCATTTCTGTCCCTTTTCAGACTCTCTAAAATTGAAAAAGGACTGAGTTATCATTGTCGTTAAACTCGTTAAAATCAATAGCGACAAACTTGTCCATATAGACAAGATCGAGTTTCACTGTTGTTAGGCTCGTTAAAACATAGCAATGGGTTCACCCGAAGGGTGAATTATAGAACAAGCATATGTTATCCTCCTCAAGCTTGATAAAAATAAAGAGGTACTGTCAGCAATGACTGGGGAAAAATGGGAAGAAAACTTGAAGAAACTTTATTGGTAGCAAGTCGCTCTTGAACATGACACTTTCACTCCATGTCTGAGTTGGGTTGGGTTATTCCGTTCACCGTCATATCACCATTGGTCCATCGTACCATCCATCTTTGGGGTTAATGCTTCCAATCCATTTCAGTGTCACCAGTATGTTTAAGAGAAGTCGCTCAGAGAATTCAACTCTGTCTCACCCGCTACAATACATTCACGCTCCATTCTTTCATGACCGCCACCTTGAACCTTGTATCATCAGATCGTTTTCACCTCCAAAATCCTTTGCTCCATTCTGTGTCGTAGATGTGGGATTCATTAAGGCCCTCCTATGATGGGTCACTTCTTGTCGACATCAGCTCATTATCTAAGAAGTCGACCTAGGAACAACCCTTTCAGTACTTTGAAGCTTGCATGCCTCAATGGCAAGTTTCTCACTTCCGGCGACAGGTTTACATCAATGGCCTTCGACCGAAAGATTTTACGTGGTGTTCGATGCGAAGTCCCTTTTTCACACCATGTGAACTGTACTATTATACCTTGAGGGACATCATTATCGGTGATTCCTCTTGTGCCTATTAATAGCTTGCATCATTGGCTGGTAATCAGGCAATGTCTTTCCATGTTCGACTCCAGAACATCTTTCACATGAATTGACTTGTACTCCGGGCGAAGATTGAACGAGTTTGAAGACCTCGGATCTAGTTTCATCCATCCAGGATGCGATATATTCAGGGAAATAAAGACATCAAATGTACATCATTGCCGAATAGATGATCATCTGAATCAAAGGATGATGACTCCGTCCGAATCATCAGTCTGCTACACACACGATTGTCTGTCCTATGTACATGAAAATGAATTTATAAAGCTGAGCAGGGGAATTCCCACCTCAACTAGATCATGAAAACATTATGAAGATTATGTATTGTATTGTATCTTATTACAGGTCACCTTCCAGCTCGAAAAAACTTCGGATGCTCATGATAAAGCATTTCACTAGACATCAAAAGATTAACGACCTCATGCTTTAGGAGGAAACTATTATAGACATTTTTGGGCACTCCAACCCCAATCATACATGTCCATAAACCAAGGGATTCCAAGTCCCTAAAATTGTTGCTTCACACCCTAAAGGAACAAGGTCATCTGATTACATCATCTCCCAGAAGTTCTCCATGGAAAACTGCTCAGAACTGGTCAAAACTAGACCATACAGGTTGCTCAGTGCTAAGGGTGCGATGCATCTCACCTGCTCAGTGCAAAAAGTGCGATGCATACTAGAAAGCCCTTCTATAGGGTGCAATGAGCGAGAGTAGACAAATGGCAGAGATAGTTTGCAAGGTGGATGGTCATGGAATCTTCCATAAACTTCTCCAATGAAACTGACCTCTCTGAATTTGCCCAGGGATGAGTAAGAGATCACGAATCTCCAAGTGGAACCAAAAACTATCAAAGAGAGGACACTAATAAAAACCCAGCAACTAACTCACCCCCCTACAAACATCTATATATGGATCCCTCATCACAAAGATCTGGGGTGTTGGAATCTTGTTTTTTGTAAGGAAGTGTTGTTGGTTTCTTGGTGAAAATCATAGTGTTGGGTGATCTAAGCTTTTCATGAAGTGAAGAAGGGATTTCATGCTGGGAGGATGACGGTGGGTCAGAACAATGGGTTGTAATCCTCTTTGCTATTCTTGATATTAATAAAGCTATTCAAGTTTTCCTCCACATTCTTGTATGTTTGATGATATATGCATTTGTGTGGTCAATATATATTTGGGACTATATTGTTTATGATTGCAGATCTCTGTTCTTCGATAGTATTATGTTGCTTTGATTCTACAGGTGCTCTTTGAAGCTGGGTAAGTGAAGAAGGAGCAGCAAAGATCTGTTAGAAGGGAGAGGAACCAAGCACAAGACTGAGGTTGGTATCTTTTGTTCCCCTCTTATCTACTTCTCATAAAGGAAAGCGAAAGTAGCTTTGGTTTTTTTGTTTTAAGATAGCTACCCGTCTGAGTGGGACTAGCAGCTCCGAGTGGACACTAGATTTCCCGATAACACTCTGTATAGTATTGCAATTTTGGTGGGAGAATTAGTTGTATGCCAAATACCACAAATGTGATTTCTATAAAGACCAGATCCAACATCTAGGACATATTACCTCTTCAGGGGGTGTATCCGTAGACCCTGAGAAGATTACAACCATCATGCAATGGTCTATACCCAAAAATGTGGTAGATATTAGACCTTTCATGGGTTTGGCAGGTTACTACCGACGATTTATAAAGGGATTCTCCAAAATTGCTTATCCTATTACCTCTTTGTAGAAAAAGGGAAGATCCTTCCAGTGGACAACTAAATGTTAGCACAAATTTAAACTCTTGAAGCAGTTATTAACCACAACCCCTATACTGAAGGTAGTGGACCTTGAGAAGGAATTTATTGTATGCATGGATGTTTGTCAAGAGGGAGTTGGTGGTGTGCTGATGCAGTAAGGAAAAGTGATAGCTTATAAATCACATAAGCTGAAGGATCATGAACAGAGGTATCCAACGTATGATCTAGAGTTGATAGTAGTGGTGAATAAACCTGAAAATGTGGTGGATTTATTCATTAGGAAAAAATGTTTCTCTTAATGATAGACCATAGCAGTTTAACAAGTTTTTTTAAGAAACCCAATTTAAATGCACAATAAGCAAGGTGGACTACCTTCCTGGGCGAATTTTATTTCGACATCAAACATTTGAAAGGAAAGGAAAATCAGGTGGTAGATGCCTTAAGAAATAAATTGCATCACGTATATGAAATATCATTCAACCATATAGAAATTAATTTCTCAAATCAAATTAGAGAAGTTGTTATGAAAGACCAAGAATATGAATTCCTGTGGGAGTAAGCTAAGAAAATACATGATTCTGGAGAAGAAACTAATTATGGAATAAAAAAAGACCAGTTGCTGACTTTTACAGGGAGGATTTATATGCCAAATCAAAAAACTGTTAGGCAATATATGTTAGATGAATTTCATAGGAGTCCATATATGGCACATCCAGGCTATCAAAAGTTATTTTCTACAATTAAAAAGGGCTATTTTTGGCTGGGTATGAGAAGATATATCATAGAATACCTAGATAAATGCTTAGAGTGTCAGCTGGTTAAGGCGGAACATTAGCATCTAGCTATTCTGCTTCACCCACTTCCTATTCTCGAGTGGAAATGAGATACAATTACGTTGGATTTTATAATAGGTTTTCCTAGATTCAGGAAACAAAACAATTCCATCATGGTGGTGGTAGAAAAGTTAAGAAAAAAAACTCATTTTATTCTTGTCAAATCACTTATAAAACTGTAGAAATTGTTGATATATTCATGAAATACAATTTCAGATTACATGGACTTCCTAAAGTAGTGATATTCAACAGAGATGTTAAATTCATCTTTGCATGTTGGAAAGCCTTATTTTATGGTTTGGGAACTAAAATTTAGTTTAGCACTACATATCACACACAAATTGACGGGAAAATTGAACGAGTAAATCAAGTCTTGGAAGACATGTTAAGGATGATGCAACAACCAACTAAGCGGGAAGAGTACCTTCACTTAGTTGAATTTGCATACAACAACAACTACCATGAATCTCTAAAGATGGACCCATTTGGAGTACTGTATGGAAAAAGGTGTAGAACACCAACTAACTGGAGCAATCCTGAGGATAAGCTAATATCGTGGCCAGATACATTGATAGAAATGGAGGAGACAGTGAGAAAGCTACAACAAAATTTAAAAGTTTCTCAGGATAGAAAAAAGCTTATGCTGATAAAAAAATAACATATAGAGAATTTCATGTTAGTGATCATGTATATGTGAGAGTGAAGCCCATAAAGAGTTCCTTAAGATGGGGGGTTGTACGAAGTTAGCTTCTCGCTACCGTGGACCCTTTAAAATTTTGGAAAGAATTGGTCCAGTAGCTTATCAACTTGCATTACCTAGTCACATATGAGTCCATAATGTATTTCATGTCTCATTGTTAAAAAAATATGTATATGACACGAGACACATCATTAATGGCAAGATGTGCAGGTAAAGGGGGTATTAACAACATCTATTATATATATATCTATATATCTATATATATATATTATATATATTATATATATATATTATATTTATTTATTTATTTATTTATTTATATTTATTTATTATTTATTTATTCCTTGACCTAGTACTGCACGATTAATGACATACATAATTGATGTTACAGGTTGAGCCACATGAAGAGTTTTTGAGAGAAATAATGCTATGGAGGTGAGCTATCACCCAAGTTAAAGTGCAGTTGAAGCAGTTTAGCTCAGAGGAAGCTACTTGGGAATATGAAAGCTTTGTACAACAATCTTATCCTGGTTTTCTTCAAGACTGGGTCAACACAGAGGATGGTGTTATGCGTAAAGGGGTGGAGATGTAACACCCAAAGTTGCATTTGAATAAAAACAGTTAGAATTATTGTTAATCACTTTACTTTGAATTGGGTAAATTTTTAGGTTGGTTAAGAACCTAATGAAATTTTGATACAATCTTGAAAGAATTTTATTATTATTTTTATGATTAATGTTTTAATCTAGAAAGGAAAACTCATAAGAAGACCCACAAGATTTCCCAATTTCCAGACGGTTGGGAAGGCCAGTTATTCTCCTACCACTTGTAGATTTAAAGGAAAATCTCGGAGAGAAGGATGTTTCTCTTGGTCTTTTTGGCTGAAAGGAGTTGAGAGGAGGATACTCATTGGAGGCATGATGGTGCCCTAAGAGTGAATTCCTGAGCTGGTTAGGACAAGTGGAAGAATCTAAGTCGCATAGAAGATTGTAAGTTCTTGCTAGGCTAAGTGAAGCTCTGATGCAAATTAATTTACCAAAAGGACTCTCAGTCGAACAAAATCTCTGGAAATTGGGAGAGCTAGGGGGGAGAAATGGATGTAATAGTCATTCTCATTGATAGGGAGAAGTGGTCTTCCTGAACAAGTTTTCCGGAATAGATTATCAGGATGCAGATAAGTACTGAAATTGCCCTACTATTTATTTTTATTTGTATGTGTAAGAGGAGGTTTCTGACTAAATAATTATGGATATGGAAAAGGTTTGGTAGACTCTCTTGGAATTTTTTATTTGTCAACATTCAGTAAAGAACTGATGAAAGAATGGTTTTTAGGAAAAATGTTCCAGACAACTGATTGACTATTTGTACATAATGTTTTCAAAAAAGAAATATGTGATTAAGACAGTTATAGAAAAAGAAAATGATTAAATATATGTAGAATGTCTTGTCTGCAATTACAGTCAAGGTTAGGTGGTCACCATATAGAAGTAAGTAATAAGAGGGCAAAGAAACAATTAAAAAAGTAATTTTCCAGAATTAAACATCAAAAGGGAAAATAATATGTATAGCTGAAGCACTGGGTAACCTAGAGTGGTGACTAGGTGACCAAGTTTCTGTAAATTATGACTTTGATTAATGAATCAGGTTAGTTCATGAAGCTAGACAGTTCACTGGCTGCTAGGAACAGCCCTGGGACTTTTAAAAGGGTAAACAATCAAGATATACAAATAGATGAACTGAAACTGCAGACAGTACCATAGAAAAGTCTTGAAATATGCAACATATAACCATTTGATACACTACTACAAATAGTTGTAATCATTTAAAACATGCAACTTTCAATTCAAGACAGTGAACAAATTAACTTCATTAAATCGCTAGAAATTAATTACCAAAAGGATAATAAATGTGTATATTCACTTGAACGCCCAAAGAGAAATATCGTAGTTACTACAGAAAAAATCTACCATCTTTCTCTTCTGATGTAGAAGAGCTGGACCTTAGTAATCAGACGATGAGTGTTCTTTTTACAGTTTCATTAATTTGTTAACATAATATATTAAAAACTAATGGAACTTTTAATAGAATAATTTAGGTGTCAAGATGTCGAGAAACTAGCTTATTTCAAGAACCTATAGGACATAAAAGGGAAGAAAATTTATCACAACTACACAACGAAAAAGAAACAACAAAGCAGAGCTTTTAGATAGTTTCATACAAGAATTCATATTCCCTTGCCATATCTTGCAGAGAGGAAATTATCATTCATGCATTACAAGTTATTGCTGTATAATTAACCTTTTTAAGAAAAATCAAACCACTGTAAATAGTGAGAACAATATCTTCTCCTAGATCATATTACTGCCCAAGGAAAATGTAACAAAAGATCTTTGTACATAAAATATTGTTGGGTAATTATATCAGAAAATGAGGCCTCATAATTTATAGAACTAGATATAATAGAAACACATTTGACAATCTTATTATGGGGATAGACCCTAACTTCTAACTCAAACCAGACAAGCTATATCACTATCAAACCCTAGGGATGGCTAATCAAAGCTTTGTTCGTAAATTGGATGGATTCATAAAACAAACAATGAAACCCTAGCCATGAGCTTTATACAAGCCAATGAGGGAGAAAATTTGGGTAAGTTAACATTGCCATGTAGGATAACTTGGTACAATAAAGAGCGTGGGAGCTAATGTGATCGCTATGAAAATTCCTTGATAGCCAACAACAATTGGAACCTGTAACCATTTACCTGCAAATAAATAAAGGTGCAAGATAATTGAAGTCTTAGCTTTAAACCTAGTAATAAGGAAGAATGTAAAACACAACAAAGAACTGGTGTTGGTTCTCACCTATCAAGGGTAGTTGGCCTTGGTGTAGTGGCGTAGGAAAAACCCACAGGAGAATAGGTAAGGACGCTGGTAAAAATTGTTGAAATCTTCAATAAGGATAATCGAAGAACTCTGTTGTGAGTACTTGTGTTGCATGACCAACCAAGACTCTAGTGAACAACCTTTCATGGATGTTGGCGTTGAGCCTGCAATCATCAATGTATGGTGAGCAAGGGATATAGAAAAAAAACTTGCTAAACAATTTATGGTGTTGATGGTCATGGCTTAGAAAAACTTAGAGAGCAAAATTTTGTACCTGTGGCAAACAATTCTCAAGCATTATCAAAACGCTACAAGAGATAGGTTGCAGAGCTCCAAGTGGCTTCGATGAGAATGGGGAATTTTGGTCGGGGCTAGGGAGGCAGTCAGTTGCCTCAACCATCCCAGAGCAACCTCCACCGTTAGATTCACTCCTTCGAGATATATGGCCCATATTAGGGCAAACAACCCTAGCAACGAGATTGAGATGGATCGTCATTAATATAGTAGGTACTCCTCACAGCATTTCAATGATCTATAGATCGACATGATTTGACGAGATGGGCTGGATTAATATTTGTTTCCAAAACAATTGTAATATATACACATTATAGGTAAAACATGTGAATACCAACCATTAAATATGCACAAACCTTAGACCAGTAGATTTGTTAGGTGTGAGGCATATGAAAACCTAAAAATTAATGAGGGAAATTTAATCAATTGCATATTTTTGGAAACTTTACAGATAACGTAAATACTAGACTCCTATTGATGTTTATCATGGTGGAATTCAATTTATAAACATTTATGGTTAATTAAGCAATAAAGCGATAAATAAGGAATAAATAAATTGTTTTATTTTACTAAGTTTTAATTTCTCCATATGAGTAGTATTAGAAGGGATGTACATGTTACAAATCAAATCTCTCAAGGTGAAAACCTCTTTTCTGAGTGCAAAAATTGAAGAAAGGTTTGCACCTTGATATATTTGATCCCTGTTAGAGCTTTATATATTCGTAGTTCAGATGGATCTAGGTTGGTTTATTTATTAATTTTATTTTTTTAGTTTAATTTTTATTTTTATATAATTTCACTGAGTCAAAATGGTTTAATTAATAATTTTATTTTTTATTTTTATGTAATTTGACCTGGTCAAAATGTGTAGATAACATAATAAAACTAGACATTACAACAACTCTTCCATATTCCGGTGGAGAGTGTCTCCTGGCCCAAAACTGTAATAGAATTAAATTAAAAAAAACATATTTATAAAATATTTTGATTGTGAAATGTGAATGGATTTTGGGCATGTGGTATTGATGACCCATGGTATGGTATGGTTGGTAATATCCATGGTTAAAAGTATTGTTAATTGTAAGTCTGCAAGATCAACAAATCAACGTGATACATGTATAACATAATCATGACAACATATAGAAACATAAAACATAATGTTATGAAACTAGCTCACAAAAAGACAAAAAAGATAGATCAACGCCTTTGAATTCAGCATCTTCGAGGGGGAAGCCTCCTTTACATTACACAAATGAACAATTCTTGGATGATTCAAATGACAAAACCTCCTTTCTATATATAGGAGTCTAAGGGGTCACAATAATACCAAGACGACCTAACAATAATAGTATAAAGGCACAAAAATAACAATAGAGGGATTCTATGGAGCATAATAATAACAATATGGGGATAATAGGGACACAACAATAACAATAAGGGATACAATGATAACAGTAATGGGGGAATCACTAGTATTATAGGGACCTAACATGCCCCTCTCCTTCAAAAATGTGTTTTCCTCAACGCTCGAGTAGTTTTGGATGCTTTTGTATAAAATTCTCATCCTTCCATGTGGAATCTTCAACGAGTAAGCTCTTCCACTTGATGAGATACTCTGTAATTGATCGATTTCGTAGCTATCGAGTTCTTGTTTCTTTGACTGCTTCAGGTTCCAATATGATTTTTCCTTCCTCATGAAGTTCTGGAAACATTGTTTGAACTGGAATCTTGTCACCTATAACCTTCTTTAGTCATGAAACATGGAAAATTGGGTGTGCTTGGGAAGATGCAAGAAGCTCCAATTTGTATGCCATAGTGCCTATCTTTTGTAGCATCTTGTACAGACCATAATACTTTGGTGATAATTTATTATCCTTCTTAGCTTGATTGAGGCACATTTGCTTATATGGTTGTAGCCGTTGGAATACCCAATCACCTACATCAAAACTTCTTTCATTGTGATGTTGATCTGCCTGTTGTTTCATTCTATTATGTGCCAAGGTGAGGTTATCATTTAAGAGTTGGAGAACTTGTTGCTGACGCTAGATGTGATCTTCCACTGCTTGAACCTTAGAATTTTCTCTTAAATATGATGTGATGGATGTTGGATGATATACATAAAGTGCCATAAATGGGGTCATTTTTGTTGCAGTATGGAAGGAGGTGTTATACCAACATTCAGCCAAAGGCAACCATTTGATCCATTGTGTTTGTTTATCAGATACAAAGCAACGAAGATATCCTTCCAAACATTTGTTTACTATCTCAGTTTGTCAATCAGATTGAGGATGATAAGATGAGCTATGAGCTAACTAAGTACCAAGACAAGAAAACAATTTTGTCCAAAAATTTCCAGTGAAAATGGGATCTCTGTCACTTACAATAAGCTTTGGGTTTCCATGTAGCTTTTGAATTGTTTCCATAAATGCAGTAGAAATTGTACTCGCTTTAAATGGATGAGATAATGCACAAAAGTGTGGATGCTTGGTAATTCTGTCAACTACCACCATGATAACACTCTTTGCTTCGAACTTGGGTAAACCTGTGATAAAATCCATTGAAACCTCCTCCCAACGTTGGCTTGGAATGGATAAAGGTTGTAATAGTCTTGGGGTCTTAATTGTTTCAACTTTATTTTGTTAGCAAACCAAACATTCTGCCACAAACTTTTGAATATCATATTTAAGTCCATCCCAAAAAAAATCCTTCTTAACCCTGTGGTAGGTTTTTAAAAATCTTGAGTGCCCTCCTAAGGGAGAAGTGTGCAATTCCCTAAGAATATTTTGTTTGAGTTGGGAATTCTTACATAGGTATAACTGATCCTTGTACCATAACGAATCATTTTTCTAGCTAAATGTATCAGATGTACTGGGATCTAGTTGTATCTTTTGAATGAGTGCCCACACTTCCTCGTCATTCTTCCATTCATCCCTTGCTTCGTTTATCCAATCCGGTTTGATAATAGAAATGGCGCAAAGAAATGCTTCCACATCCTCATCCTTTCTTGAGAGTGCATCTGCCACAAAATTTTGCTTCCCTTTTTTGTAGATGATTTCAAAGTTAGAACACAACATATTTGTGACCCATTTTTGTTGCTCTTCAAAGGATAATCTTTGTTCTAAAAAGTATTTAAGACTATCATGATCCATATTTACCTGGAAGTGTCTTCCCATTAGGTAGGATCGCCATTTCTTAAGTGCATGTAGTATTGCCAACATTTCCTTCTCATAAATATCTTTGTGTAAATACTTTCCTTTGATTGGACGACTTTTGAAAGCAATCGGTCTTTCTTCTTGCATTAAAACAACAAAAATTCCATTTCCCGAGGCATCACATTCCATAATAAAGGTTTTTGTGAAGTCTGATGTAGCTAAGACTGGTGCTTGGCACATTGCCTCTTTAATATGTTCAAAGGCCTTCATTGCTTCTGGAGTCCATGAAAATGCATCTTTATTCAATAATGGTTTTAGAGGTGTTGCTATTCTCCCATAATTCTTAACAAACTTGCGATAATACCCTGTCAACACAAGAAATCCTCGTAGATGCTTTATGGATGTGGGGATTTTCCATTCCTTAATGGTTTTAATTTTTCTAGGGTCTACCTTAACACCTTCATAAGATACAATATGACCCATATGTTCCACCTCTTGTACTCCAAAGAAACATTTGGAGATTTTTGCATATAATTGTTTCTCCTCCAATAGTTTGAGCACCATGTCAACATGTTAGACATGATCCTTCCAAGACTTGTTCTAGATTAGTATATAGAGTCAATAGGTCGAGTTATTTTATCTTTCTATCTCCCGCTCTATACCACAATTTCTGCGTTTGTACGGAAATTACCTAGGAGACCTATTAATAGGTCGAGTTACTTTATAGGAGTTAATAGGTCTTTCTATCTCCCGCTCTATATGGCAAGACCAGGAGGCAATTACCTATCAATAGGTCGAGTTACTTTATCTTTATATCTCCCGCTCTATACGCCAAGACCAGGAGTCAATAAGTCTTTCCATCTCCCGCTCTATACGCCAATTTCCGTGTTTATCGCTGCAAGACCAGTAGTCAATACCTCAACTTCTTCCTTCACCCCTCTCCTATCTGGCTCAATACGGAGATTTCTCTATCCCTTCCTTCCGTGTTATTCATGTGAGAGTCGCTCTCCTTATAAATATGTACATATTTCTAGCAACACAACTCACTCAACTTTGCACGGCGTTTTGAGTTTCTGAGACAGAGAAATGGATCCTAAAGGTGTTGTTAATGTGATGCTACCCTGCTTCCTATTCATGGTGGCCACTCTAACTGTAAGTGCAGCAGCTGTTAATTTGAGTAATGATTCTTCTGATGAATTTGCTTTTAATGGACGTGCTGTGCTGGACGAGAAAAGTGACAAATTCTGATCATCAATGGACCATCATGAGAAAAGGGATATTGAAGCTCTTTTGGCTTTTAAAAGACACATCAAATCGGATCCATCTGGAATGTTGTCCAACTGGAAAGCAGAGAACTCACAGCACGTGTGCTCCTGGCATGGTATTACCTGCAGGAAACAGACTAGAAGAGTTTTCGTTGTAATACTTCCTAATACCAGATTCGAGGATGAGGATCACGGATTGAATGGTACCCTTTCCCCATTCCTGGCCAACCTCTCCTTATTGCACACGCTGGATCTCTCTGGTAATTATTTTACAAGAGGAATTCCTGCTGGATTCACGCAGCTTAATGCACTGAGAATACTTGATCTTAGCTACAGTTGGTACCTGGGAGGATCTATTCCAAAAGCACTTTCTAATTGCACACGCCTCAAAAGGATCAACCTTTCAGGAAACAACTTCACAGGGACCATACCAGCAGACTTTGGTCGCCTAATCGAGTTGGAAGAGCTCAGCATCAGTGTTAATAATCTGGGTGGAAGTATTCCAAAAGCACTGTGTAATTGCACACGCCTCAAAAGGATCAACCTTTCAGGAAGCAACTTCAGAGGGACCATACCAGCAGACTTTGGTCGCCTGATCGAGTTGGAACAGCTCAGCATCAATGATAATTATTTACTGGGTGGAAGTATTCCAACTTCTTTGAGCAACTGCACTTCTCTTCGTACATTATCCATTTCAAGTAAGAATTTTACGGGAAGAATTCCACCTGGATTCGGGCAGCTTAAAGAGTTGAGAATACTTTATCTTAGCTACAATTGTTACCTGGGAGGATCTATTCCAAAATCATTGTGTAATTTCACACGCCTCAAAAGGATCGACCTTCAGGAAGCAACTTCACAGAGACCATACCAGCAGAATTTGGTCGCCTGATCGAGTTGGAAGAGCTCAGCATCTATTCTAATCATCTGGGTGGAAGTATTCCAACTTCTTTGAGAAACTACACATCTCTCACTGAGTTGTCTATTTCAAGTAACAATTTTAGTGGTCCATTCTTTTCCATTGTGGATTCAATGAGAAGCTTGTCTGTTCTTGACCTCTCATATAACAATTTCAGTGGTCCTCTCCCTTACACCTTAAGCTACATGAGAAACCTGTATTATCTTGCCCTGTGGAGTAACAATTTCAGTGGTGCACTCCCTTCCACCTTGGGTTTGCTGAGAAGCATGTCTTATCTTGACCTCTCATATAACAATTTCAATGGTGCACTCCCTTCCACCTTGGGTTCGCTGAGAAACCTATCTTATCTTGACCTTTCATCTAACCATTTTAGTGGTCCAATCCCTTCGACTTTGGGTTACTTAAGAAACCTAGATTCTCTTCATCTCCAAAGAAATTATTTAAATGGTCACATCCCTATGAATTTGGGCAATTGCACTGCACTGATGTCCATGTATTTATTTGATAATATTTTGGACGGTAAAATACCAAATGAATTGGGGTTGTTGCATAACTTAAAGGAGCTTAGTTTAGAAGAAAACAAATTGTTTGGGAGAATACCATTTCAATTGGGTAATTTGAGCAATCTTATAAATATGAGATTGCAAAATAATAACTTTAGTGGTGAAATTCCAAAGGATTTAGGAAATCTTCATTCAATCCAATATCTAAATTTAAATTCAAATAATTTAACTGCCATCCCATATAGCATAGGTCAATTAAAATCTCTGATCGTTTTGCACATAATCCATAACAATATTTATTACCCTATTCCTAATACTATTATTGGTCTAGTTTCATTGAGGATTTTAGATCTATCTCAAAATAGTATAAAGGGACTAATTCCTAAGAGCTTTGGCAGTTACACTTCTCTACAATGGCTAGATTTAAGTGCAAATAGGTTGGCAGGGGAATGGCCTAATCACCTTGCATTATTCCATAACTTCGTGATATTAAATATTAGTTATAATAATATCCATGGTGATATTCCTAAATGGATTACAAATCTCACAAAGTTGAGTTATTTGAATTTATCCAACAATAAATTTAGTGGAACAATGCCATTTCACCTTGAGAGACTTAGGGGATTTACACCCAATGTATCTTCCCTTGGACAAAATAATGAAATAGGTGACAGAAAGCCAATTCCAATTCCATATTCCATATCCATTGCAATCACCACCAGATTTGCCTGTGCTTATGTGGAAAACACTTTCTTTGATTTGTCTAACAACAATCTTGTAGGAGAAATACCTACAAGCATAGGGAGTATGAGCAACTTGCGATGGCTAAATCTGTCTGGGAACCAATTTGAAGGGTCCATACCTACATCTCTTAGTAACATATCTACTTTGGAGGTGTTGGACTTGGCCAAAAATAATTTGAGTGGAAAAATTCCTCAAGAACTCTCTAACTTACATTGGTTGTGGGTTCTAGATGTTTCATGTAACAGCTTATGTGGACCAATTCCAACAGGGACACAATTTTCAACTTTTGATGTCACTTCATTTCAAAGTAATAAATGCTTATGGGGGTGTCCTATAGATCCATGTAGTAATAAAAAAGAAAACCCTATGATAGAGGGTAATAGTACTAGCAATAATCCTCATGTTAAAGCGGGATGGTTGAGTCGTGTAAATGAAAATATGTCATTGTTAGCATTGAGTATAGGAACAGGGATTGGATTTGGGGGAGTTGTTGCTATGTTCATATTGTGGGAGAAAGCTAGGTTTTGGCTGTTAGCTTTAACCCCAAAAAAGCCACAAGTCTTTTATGGAGTGTATAGACTCCCTAAGTAAGTAATACATTGTATATCATTACATCAAAACATGAATAAAAGGAACTAGTACCATGTGTTGTTATGTGCTATTATGAAATATATATGTGTGTCTGTGAAAATAGAAAATAAAAAAGACAAAATTTTAACTAATAAGCAAGAAAAAAATTCTTCCATAATTAAGTTATTTTGCAGATCATAATACATATAAAATTAAATAATTAAAAAAAATTAATACCAATTTGATGATTTAATATCATTTTTTTTATACAAATAAAGCAAAATTAAAATTATTTGGAGTAATTGAATGAAACAATTATTATCCTCCCCATTGAAATTCCCATTAGTGATATGACTAATTTTGATGTTAACATTATTAGTCTTCGTGCACTTTCCTTTAAATATATATGAAATTCAAGTAAAACAAAATGTGTAATGTATTTTATTTTTAATATGAAATTGGTAAGTGATGTGTGTAATGTGATAGGTTTCCTTGTTATCGTCCACCTTAGTGACTCAAGAGCAGTTTCCATTCTTTACCACTCACGCCATCTGTCTCTGTACGTTCACTTCACTTTTCCAACACACCCACTACTGTACAGCTTTACAATGTCATTGTTTTGTGGCTCCAAAGGCCATTTTCAAGCCCAACATATGCTGAGCTCCAAAGTGGCTCCGAAGATTCCACTTTTTGTATTTACTTACAAAATGTTTTTTACTTTAAAAAAATAATAATTCAATTCATTCACATATCGATAATAATAATATTCTTTTTCTTTTTGGAACAACTCTCTTTCTATATATATAACAAATAAGAAAAAAATTAACAATATATTTTTTCCTTTTTGGAGAAACTGCATTTGAACAATTATGTATAGAGACAAACACGTGCATAACAAAGAGATTTTGCAATACATATTCTTAGGGCAGCCAATGATGTTGATTTCTCTTATGTTGATAGTTTCTTGTGTCATTCTTTTACTTGATTGATTAAATTATTCTTTTGCTTATTATTATTATGTTCTTCATCATCAAACAAATACCAAAACATGAAGATCATCAAAGGAAAATACACACCAAATGTAGGCTATAAGTCAAGGCTAAAACCTCTCCTAGAGAGGAAAACCCAAACAAATCTCTTATTTTCTTCAGGAACCAAAAGAAATGAGACAATCAAGACCTTTTGACTAATAGTATGACCTCCTCCAATCCACCAAGTCAACTTCCAAAGAATACTAGTCAACATCTCAAAAGTCAACACGAATGCATCTCCAATATCCAAGTCAAATGGAGTTTCGGCCTCTTCTGCAACGTCTAAAGTTCTCGGCCTATATCTTTAGTCCTATAACTTCACACGTTTTCTTTAGTCATTCCACACGTGTGGATAGCCCAAGAATAAATTTTAATCCTCTTCCACTTCGCTAGCCTTGTTTATTCTTGTAATGGAGTAGACCTTCCTTTCTAAGCATTTCACACTTCTTTCTTCCTTAAATTGCACATTGAATTACTTCACGAGATTTATGTCATAATAGTCAAAATATCTGCTTATATATAACCTTTTGTGGGGTCAAATAATCTTTAATGGATCCAACTTGCTTGATGAGGAAGCTGAGTTGCTTGATGAGGAAGATGACTTGGTGGAGGAGGAAATAGATACATTTTGATACACATATATTTTTCTTTCTTTAACATAGAGAGCCCAACAAGGGTCTAGACATCGACAATAACTTATGAATCAACCCTATAAGCCTTCAATGGAGGCTTTAATTAGAAACAAAAATACATAAAGCATGAAACCCATGCTTATAAATAAATTTTCTTTTACAATAAATTTTCATTTTTCTTTATTTTGACAAATATATTACATCATGACCGAATACAATTATGAAGACCAATACTAGTTACATTTCTCAACGTTTCCTCTTAACTAGGGAGTTATTCATAATTGTTCAACTGGTACTAGGCTGATCTCAATTTGAAATGTTCTTAGAAGGAGTACAACAACATGCGTAATGCTTGGGATACCAACACTACCAAGGTATCCTCTCGACACAGACTAAGGTGTCATCTAGGAAATCACCACTATAGGTACCATCTGGATACAACAATGGTATCCATCCAATAACATATAGATACCATCTAGTCCTCCATGCCTTGACACCAACCCTTACAGGGATCCAGGTATTAATGCTAAACTTGAGCTCCACACGATACCCTCCCTCTAGGATCTAGACGTCAACTGAGATCTCAATATTAACTAGGCCATGCTATCCTCACAAGTACCATTGTACAGGAAGTTTTATGGTACTTCATCTCTCCTCTCAACCAAATCAGTGATATCCATCATTCTGAGCATGCTCCCAAAATAAACTAACTTCTTGTTGGGAAGAGATTTCACCAACACATCAACTACTTGTTCATTTTTTGGCACATACAATGGCTTCACGACCTCAACAAATATCAAAATTATATTTGATATGTTCTTTTATGCTAGCACAAAGCTTTGGGGTATTCCACTATTCTGAGGTTACTTAGATCATCATATTTTCATGAAATATTTCTTCTTCAACTTCTCCAACAACACCAAACTCAGCCAAAACACTTTTCTAAAACATCCAATTCTTGTTCACAACTTCATCAATAAAAAATTTATTAATCATGAATACAACTCATGAATTACCCCTAGAAGCCCTGATTGGATAAATGCTCTGGAAGCCCTATAACAACTTGGGTTGAGTTACTAGTCCTAGAAGCCTTGGTTGGACAAATGCTCTGGAAGCCTATGGTGGGTTGAGTTACTAGTCTTGTAAGCCTTGGTTAGACAAACGCTCTGGAATCCTAGTGGTAGTTGTGGGTTGAGTTTCTAGTACTGGAAGCCTTCATTGGAACAAATGCTCTGGAAGCCCTGGAAGGCTTGGATGGAGACCAATCTAATGATAATGTTGTGATGTGCGACCGTGAGGTGGAATCTATTTTTCATGGGTTTAGGTGGATGATCTATGGAAGCCCTGGATGAGTTTTAATTGATGTGTTCAATGAGATCCCACATTCATGCTTCGAATATGGCCTAAGGGTGAATAGATGAAGAGAGATTTGGCTCAGCCATTCTACGGTTGGGTGTAACGTGGTAGTTCCATCTCCAGTTGGTTCATTTCATTCATTAATGAGAAATTCATTCCCTTGATTTGAATGTGTAAATGTATTGATGTATATGTGGATTTGGATGGTTGATATGTTTATGGTATTTCTGTTCTTATTATGTCAGTTATATGTATATATTGTGGCAACATCTATGTATGGCTCTCAACATGTTCTTATTTGTTTATGAATCGATAATGTCTCTATGTCCTAATAAATTATAAGGCAGTGAATGACATGAGAAAACGATGGTCCATGGTGATTCTCATATAAGTATGAGATCCCTTCACTTAATCCTATTGTTTACACCTGTAGGTTACATGTTGATGATATGTTTGATGAAATTCCTGTCATGGCTAGTAGGGATCTAGATATAATCTTTTTTAGTTTATTTCTTTGGCATCATTTTTTACGTGTACTTTTCCCAATTTTAAGTTATCATTCCATTCTAGGCAATTTTCTGGGCTTTGGGCCTGAAAAGGTGGCTCAAATCCTAGAATTGTTGGCTAAGCAAAGCATTACCTTAGAGACTAACACATTTGGCTAAGGGATGGAAAGCATTATAACTCTCCTGGGTTATGTCTATGGAGTTTTACTCTAGCCTAAGTTGGTCAAAACCTTACCAAGCCCCAGGGGTATGATATCTAAGGTGTGTGTTTGGTTCCTTTGGGTCCTAAGGTTAATGTTGGAGGCATATGTCTTTCATTTTGTCGACTGCACTTACTTAAGGTCACATAGGAGGTTGAATACCATCATATTAGCCTCTTGTAGCATGTTTACTCCTGGTTGGCTAGTTACATGGGTAGATGTAGGAGAAGGGTGTTACAATCCTGCTTTTGCTTCCTTGGTCCTTGCTTTCCTTCCTTTCCCTTTTCTTTCTTTTCCTTCCTTGCTCCAAAGCTAGAGTTCTCCAAAAAAACTCTAAGTGACCAAGAGTGAGAGAGAGAGAGAATAATGAGAGAGCTCCAAACTTGAACTAACAAAAGGTTAGCAAATAGCTTGCCCACTGATCCTCATAAGCCTTTTTATGAATGAGCCCTCTAATTTCTTCATTTTCCATTATTTTTCTTCAATTTCCTCTTCACATGCAACCTGTGACTTTTCACCTTACTTTTCTCCTAATTTCCTTTATTTTCATAAATAAATGTGCCAGAAATTCCTTTTTTCCTTTTAATGTGTTTTCCTTAGGCTTTACCAATTTCCTTAGCCAAAAACACACATCCAGTGATGCCCGCTAGGATATCTTTTCCCAACATTCAACTTAGAATAAGTGTCCCTTAATCGTGGTCTTATTTTTCCTTTATTAACTTTTATTACATGAACTTTTCACCAAGCCTATTACATAACCCTCCCCCTTGGGGAACACGATCCTCAATGTTAAACCACACCATGACCTCAGAAAAACCATTGAAAAGCAAACATATTGTCCATGGAGCTTTATAACTTAGCTCGTTGCAGTATTTACAATGAATGACCTACTCAAAATAAAAACATCATGACAACATGACAATATAACAACCATACCGCTTATTGGAGCTTTATAACTTAGCTCATGGTGGTATTTACGTCCATATACATATACCAAAACATTAACATAACATATCCCAAACCTATACCAACATAAAACCAAAAATGATTTGCCTCAACTGAAAAACAATAAAGGATACACGGCCTACATCTAATCCGTCATCTCCTATGTAGCTTATTCAAGCCCAAAGTGATTCCACTACACTTTAATTTGCTCTATGGCTCTGTTCCTGAGCGTGAGATGCTTCCGCTGCAATATGCACTGAGGCTCTGGCTGGAACTCTCTTTCTCACTCCACCTACAATACAGACCAATCAATAACAAGATCAAAATCCTTTATATACTTCTTAAGCATTGAAATATGAAAAACATCATGGAATTTCATTGTTGGAGGTAGCGCAAGTCAATATGACACTAGTCCAATCCTCTCAAGGATCTTAAAAGGCTCGTAATACCATGGTGCCAAATTGGCACATGATCTAATCCTTAATGAGATTTTCTTGGGGTTGATGCACAAATACACATGCTCCCCAAACTAAAACTCCTTGAATACCATGTCTTTATCCACATAACTCTTATGTCTATCATGTGATTCCTTTAGATTCTTTTTTATAGCCTGCATTTCCTGCTCCATGCCGACCAACATATTTGGCCCAATAAATACCCTATTCACTGGATCCCTCCAACTGATGGGAGTGTTAGAACTTCATCCATACAATGCCTTGAAAGGACACATCTTCGATGACTCCTGATAACTAGTATTGTATATGAACTCAACCAATGGAAGATACTCTTCCCATTTCCTCTATTGGTGCATCACATACATCCTTAGAATATCCTCAAAGATCTTGTTGAGTGTCATTGTCTGTCCATTTTTCGTGCGGATGAAAAGTTGTGTTGAAGGACAACTCTATACCGAAGCCTGCAAATAGCTCCTTCCAAAACTTGGAAGTGAATTTTTCATCCCTGTCCGACACAATCTTCCTTTGAACACCATGCAATATCACTATCTCTCTGATGAACACCTATGCTATCTGACTGGCTGAATATGTAGTCTTCACTAGAATGAAGCGAGATAACTTGCTCAACCTATCAACCACAACCATAATAGAATCATGCTTCCTTACTGTCCTCATAAGACCTATGATGAAATCCATGGAAATGACCTCCCATTTCCATTTCAGAATCGTTATAGGCTATAGTACACCACCTAGATGCTTGCATTCATCCTTTACCTTCTAGAAATCTAAATAAATAACCATGAACTCTACCACTTCCTTCTTCAAATTTAGCAAATAATAGAACTTCTTCACTATCGTCAACGTCTTTTGTTGTCCTATATGACCTGAGTATGGCTTCGCGTAAACTCCCTCAAGATAAGCTTCATGAGCTCACTACAATTCGACACATAGATCTTGTCTCTAAATCTCACTAACCCATCTGCCATGAGATGATAGTTTGCATCCTAATAATCTATACATGTATCGGTACCTGTACTTGTATATGTGTCTGCACATGTACCTATACCTGTACCTGTTCTCTGTTTTAACCTGTGCATGATCTCCATGTACTTTTCATCTCGTTGTCATGCCTGTAAGATCCTATCTTGTAACTTTGTCCCATAAGATCTTATAACTACTATATGATTTACCTGTACCTTCCTGCTAAGAGCACGTGCAACATAGTTCTCCTTCCCTTTGATGTATTTGATCTTGAAATCAAACTCAATAAGGGTAGCCAACCATCTAGCTTGCCTGGCATTTAGATTTTGCTGGTCAAACAAATACCTCAAACTACTGTGTTCTCTCATCAATGTAAATCTTCTACCTAGAAGATAGTGTCTCAACATCTTACATGGATGTATAATCACTATTCGATCAAGAACATGTGTTGGATAGTTTTTCTCGTGATCATTCAATTTCCATGACTCATAGCACACTACATGTCCTTCTTTCATGAGAAATCCACCAAGTCCTCTCTTGCAAGCATTTGTACACACTACAAACTCCTTGTTCAAATCCGCAATCTTTAGCACTGGCACATGTGTCAAAACTACTTAAGCTGCTCAAAACTAGCCTCACTCTCCTCTACCCATTCAAACTTCTTACCTTTCCTTTGCAATAATGTGATAGGATATGCAATGAATAGGAGTTCCTGATGAATCTCTTGTAGTAACTTGCCAATCCCATGAATGATCTCACCTCATCCACATTCTTAGGAGCTTCCCACTCCATGATGGCCCTTATCTTTTCTGGATCAACTACTATGTTAACTTTACAGACAACATGCCCCAAGGAATGTACCTTAGTGTGAAAGCAGTTGAATTTGCTAAGTTTAGCATACAACTGATGTTCTTTTAGCAATCTCAACACTACTTCTAAATGCTCGAAATGTTCTTCCTCATTCTTAGAATATACTAGTATGTCATCGATGAATACAATAACAAATTACCCTAGATAAGGATGCAACACACTATTCATCAAACATATAAATGTAGTTGGAGCATTAGTCAAATTGAATGGAAAAACAACAAACTCATAATGCCCATACCTAGTCCTGAATGCAGTCTTGAAGATATCCTCTTCCTTGATGTGTACCTGATGATATCTTGATCTCAAGTTGATCATAAAGAACATGTATGCTCCCTTCAACTTGTTATCACAAAATCATGTACTGATGGCTGCTAATCAATTAGACTCTATGTAACTATTTCAGACCAGACTCTTAGCTAAGGATTAGCCTCCCTAACCTGAGAGGGCTCTCTCAAAATAAACTATTGATTTATCTTTTAACACTAAGAGGGCTAACTCTTGTAATGAGAACTTTAATAAACATGATGGTTGGAAATACAACATAAGATTTCTTCCATTGGGCTCATGGAGTCAAACACCATTTCAGTAAACTATCAACTACTCATTCATGGAAGTCAAGGCATGTAATGTCTAAACACTCAAAACATTTCTCAAATGAACCTCAACTCATAAATATACACAGGAAATCTGAGCAACTAGGTGAATTCAGAGTGATTGTATATCTATAGAGCTGTAAAAAATAAAGGATAAGACAAAGCCACATACATCTTGAGCATTTGAACAAAGTATGAATCTTGAGAAGAAAAAGTAGTCTTTTATATTACTGTAACAAGTCTTTTACATAAGCCAATATAAACTCTGTTTTTTCATAAACATCCAACACTCATTACATCAGAGTCTTCACTATATATAGAAAAACAATCTTAACTAATTTGAGTCTCCTCCTCCAGCATGAGGGGAGCTCGATGGCTGTCATTAACTACCCCTATCTATTTTTAACAGACTCATTAAATACAGTAAGTGTTGAGCTGTAATTACAAAGAGTCCTAATAAAACTAAAACTCTAACTTCATTCTCCTCGTAACATGATTCTTTTCTTGATATTTGACAGCTGTCTGCTTTTGGTTAGGCTAAGATGACTGAGCTACAGGTGCAAAGAACAGGCTGACTTTGGATACCTGAAGGCGCTGATGGATCATTTATCACTAGGATCAAAACCCCTGTTTTTTCGGTCCTTGTCTCCTACCATCCTTCGAAAACTAAGCAACATGACCCAGTTCTTTAATACCCCAAAATTTATGAGCAT
>APFE031586812.1:0-33050 GCA_000404065.3 Pinus taeda | reverse complement strand
TGCCCCTTCTTTCTCCATTTTGCTTTGAAATCTTTCGCACAGAGAAAACACCACCACTTCAACTCAAATGGCAAATTCAAATTTTGGAACGCAGGCTCGCTTGCAATCAGGTTCTTTTAAAGAAGAAACTCGGGCTCCTTTGCAATTTAACAGTCTTATCATACAAACGGGTCAGTTCATGCATCATTAACAGACCTCATAACACTACCATGCATTACAAAACCATTTGAATGATTTTTATGTGCGTGGCTATGAACCTATTGGTGGAATGATGGCTCATAATCGCTTGGGAAGGACGCCAATTGACAATAAACGGACGGACACACTGGCTCATCCCCCCAGACATGACATCTTAAGAATTAGTGCTGCAAAATTCCCGAATCCGCGATTTCGTAGCACAGATAGTTATAAATTATCAAAATGCGCTACGAAATGGTTGGTTACTAACACGCTGCGAAAAAGCTAAAACATCATTGCGCTGCCAAATCAGCCAATAAAATTGCGCTGCGGAAATGCGAAAAGGGCCAGTGACATAAGCAAGATAAGACAGGCCTTATACAATCATGATGGAGGATGACTAACGGTATTTGAAAATGATTTACATCAATAACTTTCTAAAACATGATCCCTAAGTAACAAACATAGGACAACAACCATTTGACACCTATTTTTGACAATGAAATTTTTTGGACAACATTTATGTACATGTGACTGCAGTTCTTGGTGATAACACAACTGAGCAAACAAATCATCAATCCTCGACAAAGGGTAGTTGTTCTTGATCATTACCTTGTTTAGCTTCCTGTAATCAATGCACAATCTAAGAGTACCATCTTTATTCTTTACGAACAACATTGGTGTGCCCCAAGGTGATACACTAGATCTAATGTATCTTTTATCAAGCATCTCCTTTAACTACAACTTCAAATCTACAAACTCAGGTGTGCTCATCCTATAATGTGATTTTCATGTTAGAGCTACCCATGGCACCAAATCAATAGCAAAATATACCTCCCTGTGAGTTGGAAACCCTGTAATGTCCTCCAGGAATACATACTGAAATTTCTATAAAACTGGGTACATGCTTAACACATCTACATCCTCAACCTCCTTAAATTTATCACTAGAGATGTACATTGCAAACATCACACGACCTTTTCTGCAACTACGGTTAGCCTAAATAGCGGTAACCATCCTCACCGATGTAGTCTCCTTCTTTCCCTGCAAAGTCCTCTATTCCCCACCATCATCCACACACTCAATGGACTGGTCAAATCAATCCACTCTAGTTATTTGAAGGTATATCCAATGCATACCCAAAAGCATACTATATGATCCTAATGGAAATACATTGAAATGTGTTGTTGTAGACATACCATTTAACTCAAATGTGCAAACTATTACCCAATGGTGAACTCACTACTTTGTACCTGTAGCCAACCATAACAACCAATATTTTTCATGCACTTCTTTTCTCAAACCACACTTATCCACCAAGTCAGGATAACTATAGTTAGATCCAGGATCAATTAAAATGGAAACAACTTGATCACAAAACTTACCATCCATCTCAATGATTGATGCTTGATGATCTGCCTATCTATTTTCCACAACAACATAGATCTGAGGAATGCTATGACCAAAATCACCAACTGTATGTGCCTCCCGAGCACTATAGATCTGCGGTCTACCACCACTCTGATACTATGGACAATCCCTCTTACGATGATCCTTACCACATTTCCAACGCTGCAATCGTTCCCTACCACCACCTCTAGCCTGCTGCTCTCCATGTCCCTTCTCAGTTATATTGAACCTCCTGTAAGGAACTACATTTTATTTCTCACTTGCATCTTATGGCCTTCCTCTCTTTGGTGGCCATTTTCCTTTAGCTTTTTCATTTCTTTTCAAGTCATGTTTAGGCTCAAATTTGCACTTCGACTGCTCATAAAAATGTTTCAACTTTCGGATGGCCTCCTCCGATGATCTAAGCTCATCAAACTCAATCCTGTCTCTGTACACTACTGGAAGTCCACTGATGAATCCCTGAACCTTGTCCTTCTCCTCCTTGAGGTAAGGCACATATCTTAACAACTCCAAAAAATCTGCTAGAATACTCCTCATATGTCATAGAACCCATCCGCAACTCATAAAACACATTAGCTTTGTCATTATAGTACCTCTTTGACAATTACTTCTTCTTGAAGATCCTTTCAAATGCATGCCAAGTCAAATCCCCCTCATGTATACCTTTTAAATTCTTCACGTCTTCCCCCAAATATCACTTTACCTTTGAGACTGAAAGTGGCGATCTTTGCTTTCATGTTTTTGTAATAATCATGAAATCAGAATAATTTCTTCATACCAAGAAATCGTGCTTTTGCATACTAGGATTTCTTCATCTCTCCATAAAAGGTAGGTGGATTTGCTTTCTTAAACTCATCTAGAAGGTATCCCCTATCACTCCCCCAGTCTATCACCTCGCCTACCCGGAGTGTCCAACAACTTGCCATCTCTCACTGTGTCAGATCTCTTTGACTTGCGTCCACCAAGAGACTCACTTCCATATGCCCCATTAGTTTTTTCCTCCTATCCATGGCTTATATGTAGTGGCCCTTATTGTTGCAATTCTAACAAACTCTAAAGAAGTATTGCATTAAAATTTGCTTGTTTCTCTTGTGTCTGCATGATTTTGTCATTTTCTTCTTTGCAACTCCTTATTTCTTCCTTCAGGCTTCTCAATGTGTCTGCCCATTCAGAAGAGTTCCCCACACCATGCTACCCATATGATTCATAGGGAGATTATATGTAGTCTACCACCTTGTTATCCATTTGATCTCTTTCTGCAAGGCATACTATGTCAACCAAACCAAATCATAATAAACCAATGTACCTTAGTATAATTTGAGGATGATATCTTTTCTATAAGATCATCAAATCAGTGTGATACATGTATAAAATAAACATAATAACATATAGACATCTATTAAATAAGTGCATCAACACATAAATATCACTCTAATTAGGGTCCATTTATGAATGCAAGGCCATATCAACAATGCATGCTATGACCTCATGTATGACAAAAACCATTACTCCAATGTACACATTGCCACATGGAACTATCAACATGCATAAGAAATTCCTAATCAATTACACATATGCATGAACACATGTAGTTGAGCATAAGAGATCGATTCTTGTAACCAACCTACAAGACATATACATGTAATCAAACAATTAAGAATTTAACCAATATACAAGGATGTAATCAAGTTGCATATAAGCATGTAATCAATCATATACTTCTAACCATTCATTCCACAAAATCAACATCAAGTTCCTCATGAAAACCTTACAATCACGATCAATCATTATGCAATGCAACAAGCACATGAAATGCAAGTGTAAGAGACACACATGCAACTAACATGCATGCATGACCAAGCACCTTCACCCAAGGAGAGCACATCCACGCTCTGATACCAATATGTAACACCCCCTCCTCCCAGGTTTATCCAAGCAATTGTCCATATGGGGTAAACATGCGACAAGAGATGCCACTAGAAGGTATTCAAACTCCTTGGTGACCTTAACGAAATGGAATCGACGGAACACATCAACCAAACCCATCTACATCAGCAACAACAGCCACAGAAGACATGTCAGCCACTCAAACATCTTGTCCATGAGTCCCACTAATGTTTTAAGCCTTTTAACCCCAGTTCGCTCTCATGCTATAGGTATGACAGCATCCAAAACCAAAAGTCACTCTCACAAGCCTATGTACCATCATTCATGGACTCTTTTCAGTAGACATGTGCCAATGTCCTTGAGATTTGAGCCACTTTTCTAGCCCAGAATCCCGGCCTTTGACCAAAAATTGTTATAAACTCCAGAATCCATCAAAGTCATGAGGACAATACTAATAAATCAAAATCAAGCTCAGGATTAGGCCTCAACATCCCCAACCAACACTAACATTCTGTGAAACACTTGGCATCAATGCAACCTACAGTTTTATGATACAAGATGGAGAATGAATGATTGGAAGCGCTTATGAAATATAACCAAAAGGATCACCACATTCTCCATTGAACTGTTATAACATCAATTAGGTCTTGCATCCATAATTTAGTAATTACAAGTAAATACATGAAATAACCATGATCTGAGCTAGTTATATAACCATGCTTATAACTAGCATAAAACCATATAAATATTAGAGATATGACAACCATTAAATCCACATATGAACAAGTGAAAAAGTAAGAGAACTTAGCTTTTATTAATCATAGGAAAATCCAACCAGGTTTAGGACTTCCATGTACCACCCGACCATAGACATGGCTTAACCAAAACTCTCTTTCATCCTGTCACCCCTGTGCCATATTCCAAGCATGAATGCGGTATCTCATAAAACAACCAATCCAATAACAACTAAGGGAATCTAGAGGTTAAACCATCTCCACCCTCATCAAAGCGTAATCATACCAAAACCAGTCCTTCGATCATAATCGAACCAAACTTGGAATTCCATCATAATCCATCACTATCCTTGAGGACTTTTTCGTCTCCTTGTCTCTCCAGCTTTACCGCAATCCAATCTTAGATCACTAGGCCCTAAACCGAGACCAGTCTATCAGGATTTACTGCAATCCAAACCCATATCACTAGGCCCTAAACCGAGACTTATCCCTCAAGATTTACTATTTATCCAGCCAAAACTAGTCAATGGATTCCTAGGTCTTTGGGAATGAAACTTGAGACCACGTCTGCCCTGGATTCTGAAATCCATCCGGCAAACCAACGCTCAAAAGTTGAAGTAGACATCCTAACACCATGTAATACGGAAAAAGGCAAGGCTAGGCTAAAAGCCACTTTCATAACCTGGAAAAGCCATACCACTGACAGCAAGAGAACCATACACCAACATGCAAAGTCATGCATGTCCAAACGAGCTACAAAATCACACATGGAAAAGGTTACGTGCAAGTATTCCTATTGAAGCTATTGATGGGCCTATAAATTAGACATAAATTAAGGCCCATCTAGCCATCCTTCAACACAATTAAACCTCTCTTTTTTCATTATATAACGTATTTTTAACTTTAATATGTTCATTGGGAAGGTTTATGGATAATTTCATATTTGTACCTAATATTATTTATTTTTGTAGAATATTGTGAGAACATTAGGAAGATTATGAAGATTTAGAGGAGGATATAATTTAGGGACTTGTTCCCTACCATATCAGGATCAATATTGGATAATAAATCAACAAGGTATTCTAAAATTATTGCACAAATTTTGGAGCTCCAATGATTGAGAAAATATAGGAATGTGTTCCCTATCATTTAATGCATATTCCTAGTGTTGGGAACCAGATCCACTATTTGAGGGATATTGGAGGGGATATATTCCTCCTTTCATGGAGAAATCTTCCTAATCATTTTGTAGAGGCACCAATTCAAATTTTCCTCTAGGGGTTGGTTTTTCTTGGTCTTCTTGTGGAGAACACTTGTATTTTTGCAACTCCACTTTCATTTCTTGCTGGGATGTAATTTTATTTATGGAAATAATGAATATTGATACCATTTTCATGTTCTAAATTTTGGTCTCCTTCATAGGACTCTGATTTTCCTTGGGCTTTTCCATCCCAATATCCTCAGAGCCCTTTTGTATAATTTAATTCTCCTTTTGCTTTTTATTCACATGCATCTCTTGTTCTTGTTTTTTCCTATTTGTGCATTTAGTATTACTTATTTATTGTTGTAGGATTAGGTTAAATGGTTGAAGTAAGTTCTTTTGTAGGATCATAGGTAAGCTTTTACATTTGGAACAACTTTGGAAGGTCATAGTAATCGTTTAGCTACTTGGATTTGTTTGTTTATTCCCAAATATAAATTTTTGGAAGTCCCTTGTGGCAAATAGTAGTAATTTTCTGCTATCTTTTAGAACATACTAATGAGATTCAATTGAGTTGATTCCACTTGAATTAGATCATAAAAATATTGAAGTTAATAAAAAAAACCACCCCATTTCATTTTCAATTTATTAGGTTAGGAATTTGATAGATTAACTAGCTCACTAGTTCTCGAATTTCTAGATTTTAGACTAGTAATTTTCTACTATTTTCTAGCATGTGTTAGCAACAGTATTTTTGAGTGATTCCAGTTGGAAGGGAGACATAAAACATGCTATTGAATAAAAAAAAATTGTCCCATCCAATTTGGATTTGGTTTACTTGGTCATTCAATCAATTATATATTCCCGTAGCAAACCCCGTAACTTCTTGTAGGAGCATCTGTAACTTCCTGTATCACTCTTCCAGCATGTATATACTTGCCCAAATTTTCTCAAAAATATTGGCTTTTGTCCCTTAGGGTTGAATCATAACCCCTAGGCTCTAAATCCATGATTATTCAAGACTAAATACCACTTAGGAATTTCCCTTTTACCCTTTCAAAACATCTCAACAATTTGGGTTAATGAATAGATTTATGAATTGGATAATGCAATAGTGATTTTATTGATTGTCAAATCCAATGAACTCTGCCAATGGATCTAAAATATTTGAAATGCAATGATTGATATTTAGCTCATTATCTTTAATTTATGCAATTAGAATAAGTTTTCTTTCCTGTAATAGGTTAAGGTTTCCATTTCGAGCATTTCCATTACAACAATTAATTTAGGATTTGATTTCATTACATTCACTCCATTCATGACAGTGAAAGAATGACACATTGTATGTTGCACATATAGTGTCGATACCTCTTAATTTTGTACGAACCCTAGGTTGATAATCAAAGTTGGTAGCCATGGGAGTTGCAACATTCTTGTTGCAATACTAAGGCTCATCACTTTTTGGCATTGTTTTTGAGAAGGTGTCAAAGTATGCATTGTTTTCTTCCCTAGTTGATTCATTTCTTTTTAATTTCTGCAAAAACAAAAAATTGCATTAGTATATTTCATTTCAATAACATAAAATTGCATTGCATTAGCATTCCTATTCAAAAAAATAATCTCCAACACCGACCCCCCCCCACCATTTGATCACATGGTGCAGTAAGAGCCACATCACCATTCATTTTTACACATAGAAGAAGAAGAGGTGACATAGGAGGTAGGAGAAATGGATGGAGATGATGACAATGAGGAAGGTCCTCTTGGATTTCCCATTCAAGATATTGATGTTAGTGTGCACATGAAAATCATCCCTCCATCTTTTCTTCCAAACTTCCATGGTATGAGGTTAGAGGATTTGGAAACCTTTCTCTTTAAACATGAAATTGTTTTTAAATCCTATGGTTACATATTAAACACTCAAAATTTGAGATTGTTTCCAGAAACATTGAAAGATAGAGCTCTTAAATGGTTCATGAGTTTAGGGAATAATTAATAAGATCATGGACATATATGAAACATATATTTCTAGAAAAATATGAAGATCGCGATCTAAAGGAAGAAATCTTTAGAATGAATAAAAAAGAAGATGAGAGCCTTGAGGATATAATAGAGATATTCATGTATAATGTTAAGAGAGAAAAATTGCATCATTTAGGCTATCACACACTAAAATCCCTCCTACTTAGAACAATTAGGGATGATTGGATTGATATTGTTTATCTCATGAATAGAGGTGATGTATACCAATTATCATTTGAAGAAGTTTGTGAAACATGCAAACACATATCAAGAAGAAGGGAAAGAGTAAGTAAATAAGCATCAAGATCAATAAGTCAAGCTAAACATGGAAATTTATTTGATGACTTTAAAATGGAAATTATTAGCGTTCTAAGCGAACAAGTAGAAATGTAAGAGCGAAAGATGAGGAAAAAGAAGGTGTTGATATTTTTGTTGTCCGTGTAGAATCACATTCAATTAAATGTTGCCCATCATTACCATGGTTGAAGGAATTTTACCAAGAGGACAATGGAGCAAGTCAATCACAAAATAAACTATGTTATGTAGCTCCAAGAGGACCATGGAAGCCTAGTCAACTTGGTATGATGCAAGAGCCTAATTCACAATTTCAAGGTCATGCACATCCATCTCAAAGTAATTGGAACACACTCTTTCGTTGGAAACTTTGGCCATATCAACCCCAAAACCAATCTTAGAAACAAGGTTGGCAAGGACCTTATGAGAGAAATCCACAATATCTACAATATTATCCTCAATACGCTCCATACCCAACTACATTCTATCCCTACCATCTGCCTCCACCACAACCACATCCATCTCAAAGATCCACTCCCGCTCAACTCCCTGTACTACCATTTCCAAACCCACACAAGAAGTAGCTCAACCCACTTACAATGTTGAGGTGCAACACTTCCAAACATATCTTCTTGATCTAAATGGTATTCATCTTAGATCAAGAAAGGTATTGCAAAAAAGATTCTATTGATGTGATTGAAGGACAACATCCAGAAGAAGAAGATTCAAATGAGGAGACCAAACGATTAGGGGTTGAACTTGAAGGAGAGAAGGCATCACAATCAGATATTAAGGGAGTTACGTCATATTCACCATTAGATCATCTATTTTTTCAAGAGAATAACCAGCAAAAAAAAGAAAATATGAATTTCATGGAAGAAGAAGACATCCAAGATGATCCAAATTAGCAAGTGCACCAGGGGCCTCACGACTATATTGAAATATGGTTCCATACAATCATTAATTTTCAACAACACACTTTTCTTCAACCATTCCTAATCTCATCTCAGTCAAAGCATTTGGTCTCTTACATTCAGGTACATGTCAAAGAATATGTTTCGAGCCTACACATGATTTTTTTTGTCATCCAGTTATGCAAGTGGCTCCATTGGAAGTATTCCTACACATTGTATCTAGTGTTGATACCTCTTAAGTTTGTACGAACCCCAGGTTGATAATTAAAGTTCTTCACCTTGGGAATTGCAACATTCTTGTTGCAATACTGAGGTTCATCAGCTATTTGATCCTACTTTTCCTTCCTTGATCTTTTATTTTCTTCCTTTCCCTTTGCTTTCTTTTCCTTCCTTGCTCCAAATCTAGAGGGCTCCAAGAAAACTCTAAGTGACCAAGAGTGAGAGAGAGAGAGAGAATAATGAGAGAGCTCCAAACTTGAATTGACAAAAGGTTTGAAAAAATATTGCCCACTCATCCCCATAAGCCCATTTATGAATGAGGCCTCTAATTTCTTCATTTTCCATTATTTTCCTTCAATTTCCTCCTCACATGCAACCTATGAACTTTCACCTTACTTTTCTCATAATTTCTTTTATTTTCATAAATAAATGTTCTAAAAATGTCTTTTTTCCTTTTAATGCCTTTGTTTTAGCCCTTGCCAATTTCCTTAGCCAAAAACGCACAGCCATTTATGCCCACTAAGATATCTTTGCCCAACATTCAACTTGAAATAAGCATCCCTTAACCGTGATCTCATTTTTCCTACATGAACTTTTCACCAGGGCTATTATAGTAGGGAACTTTTGTGTAGGGAAAACAATGGCTAACTTGCATAGGTACATGTATTGGTCCAAGATGTAAGAATAGGTAGTTAGGTTTACAAGAGGATACATGCTTTATTGTATCAAGCTTAGTAATAGGAAACAATGTCTAGATCATCCCACTACTACATATAGTAATAAATTTCGATAAAATAGAATGACAGTTTGGCTAAATTGGTTGTAGAATCGAAAAATATAAGAATTAATTCGTTAATTAATTTTAAACCAGGCCCACGTTTGTTGGTATTGCAATGAGATATCTCCACATTGTCATAATTATGATGATATTCTTTGTATTGTAGTAAAAAAGACGGTATTCGGCAACTATCACATTATAAACAAAAATCCCCTTTTTGACTAATCATTTCTATTCATTGAGCTATTAATCGAATGGTCGGTCACTTTTGACTAGTCAATTTTGACTTTGTCAACTATCATCAAAATTTTGATGGTATGTAAATTTATAAATATGTTTCTCTTAAGAGACATTGCGACAATTTCACTATAACTACAATGGTTCTAAAAGGTTATAAGGTCCTTTTGTTAAAAAGAAATATTTTTCCTTATTATATATATCAATTGCATTACAAAATATAATAGATCTAGTACACCACTAGTTTTATAACATAATCATCTCATAATGTTTTAGTGGGGAAAAATGTAAAAAAAAAAAAATACTAGGGAAAAAAAGCAAGGGGATGATGGGAGATGTTATTTCCCTTATTCTAAATGTGTGGGCTTACATCACGTAAGAGTTTTAAAAGAAACAACTAAAATACATTATAGGGAAACATGGGCACATTGAAGGGGGATTGAAGGAATATCATTCCTTGGTTAGCTATATATTCATTATTTATTGTGTTTATATTAATCACATTTGTAAAATTTTATATTGTTATGACTTTTTTTTTATGCAGAATAATTTTTTATGATGCTATGTAATTATAAAATCAAGCTACCCCCCCTAGTCGGTGTTTGAATGCCCCAAGTAGTAGTAGAAATGATGTTGTACAAGATGAGGAACATGGAGAAAATATTGAAGATCAAGTTAATGATCCTATGGAAGAAATTGACAATAATAACATAGTTCAAGATGATGGGACAAATGAATTGATCCAAGACTTGTTCGCTCAACTAGTCAATTATTAGGATGAGGAAAATGATGATAATATTCTTGATGAAACTCTGTTAGAAAGGAAATGACACCACTTTAAGAAGGCTCAAGACAAAATATTCTCTCTTCTACATGATTGTTGGTGAGCTTAAAAGGGTTAAATAATAGTTTCTCAAACACTTGTATGACATATATCCTAAGGTATGTAATATGTTTTATCACATATTATACATAAAGGTTTATTTTTTCCCTTTCTTTGTGTTAATTAATGTGTAAAATAAGAATCAAATATTTACGGTTAATATTACTTACACTAACTTGTGATTTTTTATGTTATAGATTGCTAGGTGAAATTATGTTACCATCGCCAAATATTTTACCTTAATGAGATTTATATGCCATTATGAAATGAATTGGAGCGGAGTATCAAGCTATAGATGCATGCTCTAATGATCATATTTTATATTATGGAAAACATGCTTCAAAAAAAGTTGCCCATAATGTTAGAGCAGTAGATATCGAACCCGATCAAATAAAAAGTTGCCCATAATGTTAGAGCAGTAGATATCGAACCCGATCAAATAACAAAAAAGGTGCCTCAAAAGGATCTTTTCCATTTTTCCAATAATTCCACATTTGCAGTGATTGTTCATGTACAAAAGCATAGCACCGTTTATGGATTACCATGCACAAAAGAGAAGTGGAGAGGGTGTTCTTCAAATGCCTACAGATGGTTATGATTTAGGGAAATTGAGGGAAAATGCTCGCTTTATAAAGATGAAGCTCATAATGTTAGGATTTCATTGGCAGTTGATGGTTTTAATCGATTTGGATATCTCAAGTCCATTTACTCAATGTGGCCAATTTTTGTTATAAAAAATAACCTTCCTCCTTAGATTTCAATAAAGAGGGAGCACATAATGTTGACAATGATTGTTATATGTATTTCTTTACAGTAAATTTTCAAATGCAACATTTTCATTTATCTTCTGTGTTTCGTAATGTGTTATATTTGTTTATTTTCTCATATATATACATAGCATGGTAGTAATTATATCTAATTTCAAACAATTAGGTAACTACCAAGTTAAACATATGAATGTATATATCAAGCCTCTTATGAACAAGTCACTAAAGTTATGGGTCAACATCACTATGTATGACATCTATAAACCAATAAGGTAGAGGAAATTTCAATTCCATGGAATACTTGTATGAACAATTCATGATGCTCCAGGACTAACACATTTTGGTGGTAATGTTCCAATATTTCACTTTAATAATATATAATTATTTGAAGATACAACGCATGTTTTCTAAATAATTGATTTATATAATTGACATTAATACATTAAAGGAACTATGGAATCCACCTCAAGATAATGAGCTTCATCTCTATGTTTGCTAATGAAAGCATTAGGTAGCATGTAGAATCCTAATGAGGCATCAATTAATGGCTCGTCATTGAATATGGATGGATTGATAGGACTGCAGTGAGCCATTTGATACATGAGTGCAATACTATGACCCATTACATACTTTGGAATATCTCTTAAATTCTTTGTTTGCATGGGTTTCCTTGTAACGGTGGTTGTCATGTTATGCATTACATGAATGTTCTTTAGGGGGGGTGCGGTGTTGCCATGTACAATTGAATCATGGGTTGGTGGGGCAATGCAAAGAGGACCTCCGCCCCCATTTTTCCACCTTAGTCTCCCCATCTACAGATAGTAAATGACCTATTTATTATTGTTGGATAGTTGATTAATGTTAGTAAATTACACAAGTCATAAATGTTGGGTTTTTAAGTAATCATATGATTCATGATGACTATATAGATGAGATGGTTCATTGTGAGACTTTGATATTGTAGCGGGGTGCTAATTCTTGCATAAAATGGTATCAATGTAAGAAGAGCCTATGAAATGGGAAGAAGAAAATAAAAATGAGGAAGACAATATTATGTTAGTAGAGGATAAGACGATGTTGCATAAGGAAACTTTTTTGCTAAACTTGTTGGAAATATAACTAGTTCCAGTCTTCATAATTATTGTTGTACTCATTTCAACATGTTTTCTATGTAACAAATAAGAGAAGAAAAGAAAAAGTTATTATTTTAAATCATGGGTTTCATGCTTATTATTGATGGTATTGTACGTAAAAGCATGTTCGTTATTCTTCTATGGTTTTTTAAGGCCATATGAGTTATTGTCATGAGTCAAGAAAGTCAACATCATGTTTATAAGACCTTTCCAGGAAAAATGTAATTGAATAAAGAATTATTTTGAGCCTAGAAAATCTAGGAAACTCCAAAAGTACAATTTGAACCTAGCAGCTTTAGGTCAGCCTAAAGGAGGCAATTCAACCCTTTAGAAAAGCTATAAATACAAGCACTTCAACCTCATTTGTGTCTCACTCACTCACAAGTTCAATTTCAAGAAGGAAGTTCTACCTGTAGCTGGGAAGAAGGAGAAAAAGATAGAAAATGTCTAAAAGAAGAAAGGAAGGAAGGAAATCTTGTTTTTGGGCTCAATCTCTCTCACACACATGTGAAGGATTAGGGTTTTTACAACTTCCAAGAAGGTATAAATTGCAGGCCTGAGTTGTGGTATGAAGTAGTTGTGGGAGCAAGATATTTTGTTTTAACTTCGTTGATCTTGGAAGACTTATTGAAGGGTTGAGTTAGAGTTTCTATAACATCTACAGGGCTCAAGTTGTAGGTCAAAGTAGTAGTACTAAAGCTGGAAAGTCAAAGTTTCAGTGTGAAGCTGGTTGGTGCTAGATTAGGGGAAGACTTGACTAGAAGGATTCACTTGGTCTAGGGATTGGGTATTTTTTGTCTCATTTGAAGCAGATTCTATAAGAAGAGAAGATTTTTCTAATTTTTCCCCTTGGAGGGGTTTTTTTCCCTCGTTGAGAGCCTAATTTCTCTATCCTCTATTGCTACTATTTTTTTTCATGATATTTTTTTTATGAAAAGATCTAAATAAAGAACACAATAATACTAACTAAATTCACAAGAAAACATTAAGGTTAAGAAAAATTGGAATTAATAGCTGCCACTTTGTATTTTTCCAACAAAACTAAGAGAAGTGGAATAAAGTACCATTCATGAAGTGTTGGACATGGAAGTTGTAAGATGTAGGAATAAGAGGAACCCATGAAGCAATGAATGGTTGAGGAATGAAGAGACTAAAGAATGGTTGAGGCTACAATGCTCTTTGGCTTACAACCCTCTTTGAAATTTATAGGAAGAGGGAATTAAGGCTAGTTTTGTAATATTTATATAGAAAATGATTAATAAATAAAGAAAAGAGACTAAGCACATTGTTAGTGTTTTTTTCCTTTGAGTCTTCACATTTAATTTATCATATTTATACTATGATGTCATTATTTATTACAACCAATGATCTATCAATTTTTGTTGTGCATACTTAATTAACATCATTAAATGATATAGGTTATACATGTTGTTGGGGTTTTGTATAATTTATCATGTTTATATCATGATATCATCATTTATTGCAACACATGATGTATCAATTTGTTGTGCATACTTAATTAACATCATTAAATGATATAGGTCATACACGTTGTTGGGGTTTTCTATAATCATGGGATTCATGAAGACTATTTGTTGTGCATACTTAACTAACATCATTAAATGATATAGGTTATACAAGTTGTTGGGGTTTTGTATAATCATGGGATTGATGAAGACTATGTAGAAGTGGTTCATTATAAAAAAATTGACATTGTAGAAAATGGTTTCTCTTCTATCACTTTCTCACACCTACACACAATTAGTACTACAATTTCATTAAATTACATTTGAAAATTTCAAGTTATTTCATAAATTTTATTGAAGTAATGGTTGATTTTCCTTGAATTTCTCATATTTGTACTTGATTTAATGACATTATTTTCGTTTCGTTATTATTGCTTTTGAATATTTCAACTCGTTTAAAAAAAATTATAATAATAGTTTTTTAGCTTTTTATAATTTTCTCACATTTCTACCCAAATCTATACTCAAATTTATGATGACACATAAAAAATATTACTACTAATCCGACCATATATATATAATGGTTGGTACACATTGATAGTCATCAAAACACTTACATCATAATATCTTAAATTTCGAAAGTTAAAAAAATTCATTAAAAATAATTAAATTATAACTTTATTTGAAATTATTACCATTAATTATTATAAAAATGATTGATATATGAATTAAACAAATATACATTTAGAAAATAGGTAACAAAATCCTTAACTATGGATATTGTCCCCCACTGTAACATGGAGATTCTCAACTTGTATATTGAGTTTGTTTCAATACCATGAGCCAATACCATGGCTCACTAATACCACATTGCCCAAAAAGCCATATCTGAGATTGATATGGAACATGTTAATATGCCTTTTTTTATTAATCATTTTAAGTAAAAGAGTAAATAAAATATAACTACTTCTGAGATAAATCTCAGTGTTTGTTTTATGGCTATTTCAAAATATTTGTGGAAGTTAAAACTATATCACTCACTTAATAATTATTGATAATTAAATGAAAAATTTAAAGCCTTATTCTGAATGTTATTACCATAATTACATAAAAAAAAATAATAATAATCAAATACCAATAAAAAAATATAAAATTGATAAAAACATTTAAACTATGACATTATTCATAACTTAAGAATGAGAATGTAAACAATATGCCATAATTATATAAAAAAATAATCAAATACCAATAATAAATTTAAAATTGATAAAAACATTTAAACTATAACATTATTTATAACGTAAGCATGAGAATGTAAACGATGTGTCATGGTAATGTGGAATGTGGCCATTTTCTTCAAAAATTTGACGTGAGAAGTGCTTGAATCTTGTTTTTCCAATAGCATCTTACCCACACGCCATTGTCTTCACTGTCAAATTTGTACCCACACGCCATTTTCTTTTGGCACTCTATTACACCATTTCTGATGGCTTGTCACTCGTCTTTTCCCACTTTCACCACCCACCCAAGAATCCTAGGAGTCAATAGGTCGAGTTACTTTATCTTTCTATCTCCCGCTCTATACGGCAGTTTCCACGTTTGTACGGCAATTTCCGCGTTTATCACTGCAAGACCATCAGTCAATATCCCAACTTCTTCCCATAAAAGTGGTTTTCTTTATAAATATGTAAGCAGATATGAAAACATATATGAGTATATATGATTTCTTTTAATTAATCAGTTTAATTAAAAGAGTAAGAAGTGCTCAATTTTTTTTGAGATAAAACTCAATCTTTTTTATAGCTATTTTAAAATATTTGTGGAAATTAAAATATATTGGTCACTTCATAATTATAGATAACTAAATTAAAATATTAAAATCTTATTCTAAAATAAATTCTCCTCATACTAATATGGGGATAGATTTCACGTAAAAATGTAAACACTCAATATAAGTTTGAAATATAGAAAGGTCTAGGAACACTCAAAAAAAAGGTATAGTAAATAAATAAAAATACAGATAAACTAGAAGTACAGTAAATAAATAAAATCTCTTTTTATATTTACTCCAAACATATGGTAAATAAATAAAAATATAAATAAACTAGAAATATAATAAATAAATAAAACCTCTTTTTACATTTACTCTATAAACTTCTTTATACTTACTCAATTGGTTACCCACTCTCCCTTTTCTTTTTCCGGCTCTATCACGGCATCTCTGGTGACTTCTCACTCACCACCGTTCCAAGATGAGAAAAAGTCAATACATCCACTTCACTTACCTTTCTATTTCATGTTCTGGATGGCGACTGCCCCAGGACGACGAGCACCTTCGTTCACCTTTCTTGGATCATTTCAATCAAATTTGTGAAGTATCAATTTGTTACCCACTCACAGCATTTGTCTCAAGATGCTCCCTTTTATTTTTACCACTCGGTCACGGCATCTCTGCTGAATTTTCACTCACCACCTACCCAAGATGACCAGGAGTCAAAATCACGGCCCCAGTACGAGCGATAGTGAATAGGGAAAATTCATTGGATTCCCGGCTGAGGAATTGTCCGAGCCACAGTGAATAAGGCAAAATTCATTGGATTCGATGCAGAGGAATTGTCAGAAAGGGTCAAAAGTGATTTGAATTTGGGTAAAAAAAATTGTAAAATCTTGTAGACGCCGTGTTTGAATCATGTTTTTGATGGTGGAAATAGATTCGGCACTATTAAAAGCTTTAGGGGCACCTAAAATCTTGAAGTTTGACAATTATAACTTGGATGTACAAAAATGCTTGCCAATTTTTTTTAAAATATGGCCGGAATTTCCATAAATTTCAGAGCAAAAAAACAGTGTCCCGAGGCACCTAAAATCTTGAAATTTGACAACTATAACTTGGATTTACAAAAATTCTTGCCAATTTTTTTTTTTAAATATGGCCGGAATTTCCATAACTTTCAGAGAAAAAACAGAGTCCCGAGGCACCTAAAATCTTTAAGTTTGACAATTATAACTTGGATTTACAAAAATCCTTGCCAAATTTTTAAAAAATATGGCCGGAACTTCCATAACTTTCAGAGCAAAAAAACAGTCTCATTAGACTATGGCAAATTAGTTACACAATGTTGTAGCTTGGATTTACAAAAATCCTTGCCAATTTTTTTCAAAATATGGCCCGAATTTCCATAACTTTCAGAGCAAAAAAACAGTTTCATTACACTATGAAAAATTCATTATACAATGCTATAACTTGGATTTACATAAATCCTTGCCAATTTTTTTCAAAATATGGCCGAAATTTCCATAACTTTTAAAGCAAAAAAAAAGTCTCATTAGACCATGACAAATTCATTACACAATGTTATAACTTGAATTTACAAAAATCCTCGCCATTTTTTCAAAATATGGCCGGAATTTGCGTAACTTGGCAAAAAAAGGTGTAGTTACACTATGGAAAATTCATTACACAATGTTGTAACTTGGATTTACAAAAATCCTTGCCAAGTTTTTTCAAAATATGGCCTAAATTTCCATAACTTTCATAACAAAAAAGAAGTTTCGTTAGACCATGGAAATTTATTATAGAATTTATGTGTCAATCGTTGAAAGACCACCATGAGCTTCACCTTTTCTGTTTCTACACTATGGAAAATTCATTACACAATGTTGTAACTTGGATTTACAAAAATCCTTGCCAAGTCTTTTCAAAATATGGCCTAAATTTCCATAACTTTCAGAACAAAAAAGAAGTTTCTTTAGACCATGGAAAATTTATTATAGAATTTATGTGTCAATCGTTGAAAGACCACCATGAGCTTCACCTTTTCTGTTTCTCTCGCTGCAAAAACTACTACCATTAGATCATCAAGAGTCATTTCCAGGCCACAACCCCATTTATCTTCCCCTCTTATTGTTCACAACCCCATTTATGTTTCCTTATTATTATCTTTACAATTATCATTTATTCAGTTTATCTCTCCTTACCAGTTTAGATCCATCTTAACTCCGATCTATCAAGAGCGCAAGAGGGATCATGTAACACCCCAAATTCCATTAAAAAAAAACACTTAGAATTACTACTAATTACTTTACTTTGAATCTAGTAATTTTTTAGGCTAGTTAAGAACCCAATGAAATTTTGATACACTCTTAAAATAATATTTTATTATTTTTATGATTAATGTTTTAATCTTGAAAGGAAAACTCACGGGTAGACCCACAATATTTCCCAATTTCCAGACTGTTGGGAAAGACAATTATTCTCTTACCACTTAGAGATTTAAAGGAAAATCTCAGAGAGGAGGAGGTTTCTCTTGTTCTTTTTGGCTAGAAGAAGTTTAGAGGAGGATATTCATTGGAGGTAGGACACTGCCCTAAGAGTGAATTCCTGAGATGGTTAGGACAAGTGGAAGGCTTTAAGTCGAATAGAAGAGTGTAAATCCTGGCTAGGATAAGTGAAGCCCTGATGCAATTGAATTGACCAAAAAGACTATCAGACGAACTCTAGAAATTGGGAGAGCTCGGGGGGGACTAGACGTAATAGGCATTCTCATTGGTAGGGAGGAGTGGTCTTCCTGAACCAGTTTTCGGAATGGATTATCAAGACCCAGATAAGTTCTGAAATTGCCCTACTATTTATTTTTATATGTCTGTGTAAGAGGAGGTTTCTGACTAAATAATTATGAATAAGGAAAAGGTTTGGTATACTCTATTGGAAATATTTATTTGTCAACATTCAGTAAAGAAATGATGAAAGAATGGTTGTTAGGAACCATGATTCAGAGAATTGATTGTTTATTTGTACAAAATGTTTTCATAAAAGAAATCTGTGATCAGGATAGTTACAAAAAACGAAAATGATTAAATATATGTAGAATTTCTTGTCTGAAATTACAATCAGGGTTAGGTGGTCGCCCTGTAGAAGTAAGTAAGAAGAGGACAAAGAAAAAATTGAACAAGTAATGTTCTAGAATTAAACATCAAAACGGTAAATAATCTGTATAATTGAAGCACTAGGTACCCTAGAGTGGTGATTAGGTGACTAGGTTTCTGTAACTTGTGACTTTGATTAAGGAATCGTGTTAGTTCCCGAAGCTAGGCAGTTCACTGGCTACTAGTAACAGTCCCAAGACCTTTAAAAGGGTAAACAATCAAGACATACAAATATATGAACTAAAACTACTGCAAATAGTTGTAATTATTTCAGACATGCAACTTTAAATTCAAGACAGTAAACAAATGAACTTCGTTCAATCGCTGGAAATTAATTACCAACAGGACAAGAAATGTGTATATTCAATTGAACACCTAAAGAGAAATATCGTAGTTACTATGGCAATATCTATCATTTTTCTCTTCTGTTGCGAAAGAGTTGGACCTTAGTAATCAGACGACGAGGGATCTTTTTACAGTTAAAGGAATTTGTTAACAGAATCTATTAAAAACTAATGGAACTTTTAATAGAAGGATTTTGGTGGCAAGATGTCGGGAAATTGGCTTATTTCAGGAACTTGTAGGACATGTAAGGGAAGAAAATTTATCACAGTTGCGCAACAAAAAAGAAACAACAAAGTAGAACTTTCAAACATTTTTGTACAAGAATTTATATTCTCATGTCATATCTTGCAGAGAGGAAATTATCATTAATGTTTTACAGGATATTGTTGCATAGTTAACCTTTAAGAAAAACAACAATGTAAACAACGAGAACGATATCTACTCCTAGAACGATAACCTTCGATCAGGTTACCATTAGATTAGAATAAGAGAAGAATATATTTTCAAAACAACGTTTAGAACATGTTATGGGCATTATGAATTTATTGTGTTATCATTCAGACTCACCAATTCTCTAGAAACCTTTATCAGTATGATGAATGGTGCCTTTCACCCTTATCTAGGCAAATTTGTTTTAATATTTATTGATGATATTTTGATCTACTCCAAGAATTTGGAGAAACATAAAGAACACCTCCGTATGGTATTGCAAGTTTTGCGAGAGAATCCGTTGTACGCTAAATACAGCAAATGTGATTTTTATAAAGCCCAGATCCAATATCTTGGACATATTATCTCTTTAGAGGGTGTAGCCGTAGACCCTGAGAAGATTAGAACCATCATGGAATGGTCTGTAAGCAAAAATATGGTATATATTAGACCTTTCATGGGTTTGGCAGGTTACTACCGACGATTTATAAAGGGATTCTCCAAAATTGCTTATCCTATTACTGTAGAAATTTCACCGTAGATCACCTGATAATGCAATGTAACTAAAGAAAAATACTTGATCTACTTCTACAAACAAACTTGTGGAAGCTTAATCGATTTTGAGCAAGATCAAATAGAACACATATAACAGAGAATAAGATTCAATCGCACATGAAACATAGAAGAATAAGCTAAGGAAAGCCTCAGCTAAAAACCCCACTATTTATATTATCATAGAAGTGGAAATATCTCAGGATTACACAAAGCTTTAGCTCATGAGCTATCCAGCTCTCAGTACAATCCCTCAAATAGAACACATATAACAGAGAATAAGATTCAATCGCACATGAAACATAGAAGAATAAGCTAAGGAAAGCCTCAGCTAAAAACCCCACTATTTATATTATCATAGAAGTGGAAATATCTCAGGATTACACAAAGCTTTAGCTCATGAGCTATCCATCTCTCAGTACAATCCCTCACTGCTACTCATAGACATAATAGACAACACATATGCCTTCCTTAAGTCCTCCAAGCCTCCTATTTCCTTGCACAGTTTCTCCTAGTTCCTCTAGCTACCACATGGGTGTAATAATTCCTCACACACTGCTCTGACCTCTGAAATAACTGTGCAATCCTGGAGGAGATAATTCCTTTTACATTGATGAGTTTCTTATATAGGAAAATTCCTCCAACTGATAGTACATTTTCCCTTCCTCTGATCTCAACTGGGTCTCTGACTGAACTGACATGCATGAGTTATTTATGAGAGAATATTCAGTTTTCTGGAGAGCAGCAGTTACATGCATGCAAGCATTAACTAACTGAACTCACAATTAATTATACAAACTATTAGAACTAATCTAACTAGACTTAACTCAGTTCACCGAACTAACTAATTACAACTCAAATACAACTCATCTGTATCTCCTTAATTAAGGGATAACTTCTTCAATAAAAGGGATAACTGTTTCATGTCTTCACATAGAGTTCATGTTTGATTTTCTCCAACTAATTAACTCAAGATGAATTAATTAATTATTTTTCAAACAACCGGGGAGACTAAATTCAAATTTTAATTCTCAATTTTAATTCAAGGACTACTTAAAATTGGAATCTATCCCGAAATGCTATTTGTAGCAATGCTATTTTTAGCATTTCTATTTTTTGTTATTTCCAACAAAGTTGGAGTATATCCTGAAATGATATTTATAGCAATGTTATTTTTAGCATTTCTTGTTGTCATTTTCAACACTCCTTCTCAACAAGAAAGACATTCAACTCGAACCCGATCTTGAACCTTTGGAATGTTCTACATGCAATACTTCTCTCAAGTGTTGTTGCTCCAGCAACTCCAGACACAAAAAATATCCAACCTAAATCAGAATGATGCCTCTATCATCAAATTCTGTGACTGTTATTGCCTCTGTTGACTAAAAACTCTGCACCTCTGTGCTCTTCAGTGTCTGACTGCTCTAGTCTTTGTCAATTTGATCTCTGACTGCATCAATCACACTGATTCCTCCTGCTGCATCCGTGTTACTGCTGGTCCTATCTCCCAGGACTGCATCGGCTTTACACTTGCTCTCATCATGTTGCATCATGCTGCCTATTGCTACACAACAACTCAGTTACTGAGAAATAAGTAACTGATCTCCCAACTGACCTCCCTATTGGGCTAGAAACACCCTCTGATGTTGAAGCTCCCTCTGTCGCTCCAGCTGCATCTATCTCTACCCACTCAACCAGTCCTGCTACTCCTCATCGGGGCTCCGTAGTAAGGTCTAATCAAAGAGGCTGGGTACCTCAAGGATCCTGCCTCTATTTTAGCCTTCTTGAGACTATCAATTCACATCGGCCCACCTCACACCTAGAGGTATGGATGCACGTGATCCCTCTGCCTACTTGGCTCGAAATTTCCCCCTACTGGAGGTCTTTGCATGAGTGGATGCCTCCACTTGGTCTCCTCTCGGCTTCACCAGTTGTGGCTACTCCACAACCTCCTAAAGCTGCTTCACCAATTATGGCTCCTCCACAATTTTCTGAGACTTCTCCTGTGGTTACATGTTGAGAGATAATGTGCTCTCCCTCTCAACCACTAAGTCTCCATCAGTTGCCTTGCTCCTCAAGGCTTTGCATGCATCTTGAACCTCAAGAGCATACAGGTTCTTGACTCGTGAACCGGTGTGCTTCACGTATCTCGTGGTGATGTGTCGAAGGAAAACCTTTACCTTACTGAAGACTACATCATAGCCTTTGTCTTCCAGCGTTGCGATCGACACCAAATTTCTCTTCAGTCCTGGTACATACTTGACATCGGTCAAGGTAATGCGAGCTCCATGCTCCCTTTGAGAAACAACTGTGCCTACACCTGAGACACTGTACTTTTCATCATTACCCATCGCTATGAGTATTTGGAGATCTTTCTCCTCCAAGGTATTGAACAAAATCTTGTCATTGGTCATGTTGAAAGAAGTTCCACTGTCAAGAAACCAACCACATCCCACCATTGATGAAACCGTGCATGCGAAGAGGGTTAAATCCAACTCGAACTATGAGGCCAATGCCTCACCTTCAGATCCTTCCTTGGATCCCATCTTGGATTTCTTCAGTGGACAATTTGTAGCAAAATAGCCCACCTCATGACAACGAAAGCATCGCACTTTTGATTTGTCAAACTTCTTCCCACCATGGGAAGAACTGGATTTGGAATGAGAATCATTCTCCTTCCCCTTTTTCGCCTTACTCGCTAAGGTGCAGTTTTCTTCATCCTCCTTGGATGCAGAACCATCTCTGGTGCTTCTTCTTATCTCGTCGTGCGTCAGATCCGACCAAAGTCGTTCCCAATTTGGCAGTTTTTCTCTTCCATTAACCGAGTCTTGGTAGCTATGCCAACTCTTAAGAAGACCAAGGAGCGCAAGACTCACCATGTCATCATCGGCTGTCATGATCCCTACACTTCCAAGCTCATCCCTGTAGGTGGTGATCTTGTTTAAATACGTAGAGATCGTGTCGCCCTTTTCACACTTGATTTTCTGAAGCTTGTCTTTCAGCTCTAGCTTCCTGTGATCGTTGTTGTTCTGATGTAGATCTTTCAATGTTTTCCACATCGAAAATGATGTCTCCTTCCCATGGAGACTCTAGACTATGTGGTCTCGAACTCCCTCCAGAAGGATTCTCCTTGCTCTAGCCACACATTTCTTCCATTCTGCCAATTTTGTAGCATTAGCCGTTGCGGGCTTGGGGATTTCTTGATCAATGAAGTCCTTTAGAGCGTTATACTCTAATACTGCTTCCATGTGATCCTTCTAGGCTATATAATTTGAACTTCCGTCAAGAGCATATTCAAGTTTTAAACCATTGAACGCCATTGGTGAAAATGAGATGTGATAAGAACTCAATTTCTATATTCAGGAACCTCAAACTTTGAACTTCTCCCTTTTTGTATACATTTCTCTCCTTTTATCACCTTTGCTTTGATACCATGTAGAAATTTCATTGTAGATCCCCTGATAATGCAATGTAACTAAAGCAAAATACTTGATCTACTTCTACAAACAAACTTGCGGAAGCTTAATCGATTTTTAGCAAGATCAAATAGAAAACATATAACAGAGAAGAAGATTCAATCACACATGAAATCCAGAAGAATACTTTGGGGAAAACCTCAGCTAAAAACCCCACTGTTTGTATTATCATAGAAGTGGAAATATCTCATGATTACACAAAGCTTTAGCTCACAAGCTATCCATCTCTCAGTATAATCCCTCACTGTTGCTCATAGATAGAATAAACAACACATATTCCTTCCTTCAATCCTCCAAGTCTCCTATTTCCTTGCGCAGTTTCTCCTGGGTCCTCAAGCTGCCACCTATGTGTAATAATTCCTCACACGCTACTTTGACCTCTGAAATAATTGCGCAATCCTGAAGGAGATAATTCCTTCTGCATGGATGACTTTCCTATATAGGAAAATTCCTCCAATTGATAGTACAGTGTCCCTTCCTCTGATCTCAATTGGGTCTTTGACTGAACTGACATGCATGAGTTATTTATGATAGAATATTCAGTTATATGGAGAGTAGCAGTTACATGGATGCAAGAATTAACTAACTGAACTCACAATTAATTCTACAAATTGTTAGAACTAATCTAACAGAACTTAACTTAGTTAACTGAGCTAACTAATTACAACTCATCTTTATCTCCTTAATTAAGGGATAACTTCCTCAATCAAAGGGATAACTGTTGCATGTCTTCACATAGACTTCATGTTTGATTTTCTCCAACTAATTAACTCAAGATGAATTAATTAATTATTTTTCAAACAACGGGTGAGACTAAATTTGAATTTTAATTCTCAATTTTAATTCAGGGACTAATTAAAATTGGAATCTATCCTGAAATGTTATTTATAGCAATGTTATTTTTAGCATTTCTATTTTTTGCTATTTCCAATAGAGTTGGAGTATATCCTGAAATACTATTTATAGCAATGTTATTTTTAGCATTTCTATGTTTGACATTTCTTCTTTCCATTTTCAACAATTACCTCTTTGCAGAAAAAGGGAAAAGCCTTTCGATGGACAACTAAATGTCAGCACAACTTTAAACTCTTGAAGCAGTTATTAACCACAACCCATGTACTGAAGGTAGCAGACCTTGAGAAGGAATTTATTGTATGCATGGATGTTTGTCAAGAGGGAGTTGGTGGTGTGCTGATGCAGTAAGGAAAAGTGATAGCTTATAAATCATGTAAGCTAAAGGATCATGAACAAAGGTATCCAGCGTATGATCTAAAGTTCATAGTAGTGGTGCATGCCCTGAAAATGTGGTGGCATTATTTATTAGGAAAAATGTTTCTCTTAATGATAGACCATAGCAGTTTAACAAGTTTCTTTAAGAAACCCAATTTAAACGCACGATGAGTAAGGTGGACTACCTTCCTAGGTGAATATGATTTCGACATCAAACATTTGAAAGGAAAGGAAAATCGGGTGGCGGATTCCTTAAGTAGAAAATTGCATCATACATATGAAATATCATTCAGCCATATATAAATTAATTTCTCAAATCAAATTAGAGAAGTTGTTATGAAAGACCCCAAATATGAATTCTTGTAGGAGTAAGCTAAGCAAATACATGATTTTGGAGGACAAACTAATTATGGAATAAATAAAGACTAGTTGTTGACTTTTACAGGGAGGATTTATATGCCAAATCAAAAAACTATTAGGCAGTATATGTAAGATGAATTTCAGAGGAGTCCATATATGGCACATCCAGACTATCAAAAATTATTTTCTACAATTAAAAAGGGTTATTTTTGGCTGGGTATGAGAAGATATATCATAGAATACCTAGCTAAATGCTTAGAGTGTCAGTTGGTTAAGGCGGAACATTAGCATCTAGTTGTTCTGCTTCACCCACTTCCTATTCCCGAGTGGAAATGGGATACAATTATGTTGGATTTTATAATAAGTTTTCCTAGATTCAGGAAACAAAACAATTCCATCATGGTGGTGGTGGAAAAGTTAAGAAAAACAACTCATTTTATTCTTTTCAAATCCACTTATAAAACTGTAGAAATTGTTGATATATTCATGAAATAAAATTTTAGATTACATGGACTTCCTAAAGTAGTTTTGGAAAGCCTTATTTTATGGTTTAGGAACTGAAATTTAGTTTAGCACTACATATCACACACAAACTGACGGGAAAATGGAACGAGTAGATCAAGTCTTGGAAGACATGTTAAGGATGTATGCAATGCAACAACCAACTAAGTGGGAAAAGTACCTTAACTTAGTTGAATTTGCATACAACAAAAACTACCATGAATCTCTAAAGATGGGCCCATTTGGAGTACTGTATGGAAAAAGGTGTAGAACACCAACTAACTGGAGCAATCTTGAGGATAAGTTGATACTGTGGCTAGATACCTTGATAGAAATGGAGGAGATAGTGAGAAAGCTACGAAAAAATTTAAAAGTTGCTCGAGATAGAAAAAAAGCTTATGTTGATAAAAAAAGAACATATAGAGAATTTCATGTTGGTGATCATGTATATGTGAGAGTGAAGCCCAAAAAGAGTTCCTTAAGATGGGGGGTTGTACGAAGTTAGCTCCTCGCTACTGTGGACCCTTTAAAATTTTGGAAAGAATAGGTCTAGTAGCTTATCAACTTGCATTACCTAGTCACATATGAGTCCACAATGTATTTCATGTATCATTGTTAAAAAAATATGTATATGAAACGAGACACATCATCAATTCGCAAGATGTGCAGGTAAAGGGGGTATTAACAACATATATATATATATATATTTCCTTGACCTAGTACCACATGATTAATGACTTATACATAACTGATGTTACAGGTCGAGCCACATGAAGGGTTTCCAAGAGAAATAATGCTATGGAGGTTATCTATCACCCAAGTTAAAGTGCAGTTGAAGCAGTTTAGCTCAGAGGAAGCTACTTGGGAATATGAAATCTTTGTACAACAATCTTATCCGTGTTTTATTCAAGATTGGGTCAACATCGAGAATGGTGTTACGTGTAAAGGGGGGGAGATGTAACACCCCAAGTTGCATTTGAGAAAAAGCAGTTAGAATTATTGTTAATTACTTTACTTTGAATTTGGTAATTTTTTAGGTTGCTTAAGAACCTAATGAAATTTTGATACAATCTTAAAAGAAGTTTATTATTATTTTTATGATTAATTTTAATCTGGAAAGGAAAACTCATAGGAAGACCCACAAGATTTCCCAATTTCTAGACGGTTGGGAAGGGTAGTTGTTCTCCTACCACTTATAGATTTAAAGGAAAATCTTGGAGAGGAGGAGGTTTCTCTTGTTATTTTTGGCTGAAAGGAGTTTAGAGGAGGATACTCATTGGAGGCAAGGCACTGCCCTAAGAGTGAATTCCTGAGCTAGTTAGGACAAGTGGAAGGCTCTACGTTGAATAGAAGATTGTAAGTTCTCGCTAGGCTAAGTGAAGCTCTGATGCAATTTAATTTACCAAAAGGACTCTCAGTTGAACAAACTCTCTGGAAATTGGGATAGCTAGGGGGGATAAATGGATGTAATAGTCATTCTCACTGATAGGGAGGAGTGGTATTCTTGAACAAGTTTTCTGGAACAGATTATTAGGATGCAGATAAGTACTGAAATTGCCCTACTATTTATTTTTATATGTCTGTGTAAGAGGAATTTTTTGACTAAATAATTATGGATATGGAAAAGGTTTGGTAGACTCTCTTGGAATTTTTTATTTGTCAACATTCAGTAAAGAACTGATGAAAGAATGGTTTTTAGGAAAAATGTTCCGGACAACTGATTGATTATTTGTACATAATGTTTTCAAAAAAGAAATATGTGATTAACACAGTTATAGAAAAAGAAAATGATTAAATATACGTAGAATGTCTTGTCTGGAATTACAGTCAAGGTTAGGTGGTCATCCTATAGAGGTAAGTAATAAGAGGACAAAGAAAGAATTTAAAAAGTAATTTTTCATAATTAAACATCAAAAGGGAAAATAATATGTATAGCTAAAGCAATAGGTAACCTAGAGTGGTGTCTAGGTGACCAGGTTTCTGTAAATTATGACTTTGATTAAGGAATCATGTTAGTTCGTGAAGCTAGACAGTTCACTAGCTGCTAGGAACAACCCTGGGACTTTTAAAAGGGTAAACAATCAAGATATACAAATGGATGAACTGAAATTGCAGACAATACCGTAGAAAAGTCTTGAAATATGCAACATATAACCATTTGATACACTACTACAAATAGTTGTAATTATTTAAAACATGCAACTTTCAATTCAAGACAATAAACAAATGAACTTCATTAAATCGCTGGAAATTAATTACCAACAAGATAATAGATGTGTATATTCACTTGAACGCCTAAAGAGGAATATCGTAGTTACTATAGAAAAATCTACCATCTTTCTCTTCTGATGCAAAAGAGTTGGACCTTAGTAATCAGATGATGAGTGTTCTTTTACAGTTACATGGATTTGTTAATAGAATATATTAAAAACTAATGGAACTTTTAATAGAATAATTTAGGTGTCAAGATATTGGGAAACTAGCTTATTTCAAGAACCTGTAGGACATAAAAGGGAAGAAAAATTATCACAGCTGTGCAACAAAAAAGAAACAACAAAGTAGAACTTTTAGATAGTTTTGTACAAGAATTCATATTCCCTTGCCATATCTTGCAGAGAGGAAATTATCATTCATGCATTACAGGTTATTGCTGCATAATTAACCTTTTTAAGAAAAATCAAACCAATGTAAATAGTGAGAATGATATTTGCTCCTAGATCATATTACTGCCCAAGGAAAATGTAACAGAAAGATCTTTGTACATAAAATATTGTTGGGTAATTACAACAGAAAATGAGACCTCATAATTTACAGAACTTGATATAATAGAAACACATTTGACAATCTTATTATCGGGATAGACCCTATCTTCTAACTCAGACCGAACAAGCTATATCACTATCAAACCCTAGGGCTGGCTAATAAAAAATTTGTTCGTAAATTGGATGGATTCATAAAAAAACATAGAAACCCTAGTCGTGAGCTTTATACAAGCCAATGAGGAAGAAATCCTGGGTAAGTTAACATTGCCATGTAGGATAACCTGGTACAATAAAGAGTGGGGGAGATAATGTGATTGCTGTGAAAATTCCTTGATAGCCAACAACAGTTGGAACCCATAACCATTTACCTACAAATAAATAAAGGTGCAAGTTAATTGAAGTCTTAGCTTCAAACTTGGTAATAAGGAAGAATGTAAAACACAACAAAGAACTGGTGCTGGTTCTCACCTATAAAGGGTAGCTGGCCTTGGTGTAGTGGCGTAGGAAAAACCTACAAGAGAATAGGTAAGGATGCTGGTAAAAATCATTGAAATATTCAATAAGGATAATCGAAGAACTCCGTTGTGAGTACCTGTGCCCCAATACCAACCAAGACTCTAGTGAACAATCTGTCATGGATGTTGGGTGTTGAGCCTGCAATCACCAATTTATGGTGAGCAAGGGATATAAAAAAAAAAACTGCTAAACAAGTTATGGTGTTGATGGTTGTGGCTTAGAAAAACTCAGAGAGATAAATTTTGTACCTGTGGCAAACAATTCTCAAGCATTATCAAAACCCTACAAGAGATAGGTTGCAAAGCTCCAAGCGGTTTTGATGAGAATGGGGAATTTCGGTCAGGGCTGGGGAGGCAGTCAGTTACCTCAACCATCCCAGAACAACCTCCATTGTTATGTTCACTCCTTCGAGATATATGGCCCATATTAGGGCAAGAAACCCTAGCAACGAGATTGATATGGATCGTCATTAATATAGTAGGTACTCCTCACAGTGTGTCAATGATCTATAGATCGACATGATGTGTTGGTATGGGCTAGATTAATATTTGTTGCCAAAACAATTATAACATATACACATTATAGGTAAAACATGTGAATACCAACCATTAAATATGCACAAACCTTAGACCTGTAGATTTGTTAGGTGTGAGGCATATCAAAACCTAAACATTAATGAGGGAAATTTAATCAATTGCATATTTTTGGAAACTTTACAGATATCCTAAATACTACATTCCTATTGATGTTTATCATGGTGGAATTCAATTTATAAACATTTATGGTTGATTAAGCAATAAAGCGATAAATAAGGAATAAATAAATTGTTTTATTTTACTAAGTTTTAATTTCTCCATATGAGTAGTATTAGAAGGGATGTACATGTTACAAATTAAATCTCTCAAGGTGAAAACCTCTTTTCTAAGTGCAAAAATTGAAGAAAGGTTTGCACCTTGATAGATTTGATCTCTGTCAGAGCTTTATAGATTCGTAGTTCAGATGGATCTAGGTTGGTTTATTTATTAATTTTATTTTTTTTAGTTTAATTTTTATTTTAATATAATTTTACTGAGACAAAATGGTTTAATTAATAATTTTATTTTATATTTTTATGTAATTTGGTGAAGTCAAAATGTTTATATAACATAATATAACTAGACATTACAACAACTCTTCCATATTGGGGTGGAGAGTGTCTCTTGGCCCAAAACTGTAATAGAATTAAATTTAAAAAAAATATCTATAAAATATTTTGATTGTGGAATGTGAATGGATTTTGGGCATGTGGTATTGATGACCCATGGTATGGTATGGTATGGTTGGTAATATCCATGGTTAAAAGTCTTGTTAATTGTAAGTATTATTTTGATTGTAAGTTTGCAAGATCAACAAATCAGCATGATGCATGTATAACATAATCATGACAACATATAGAAACATAAAACATAATGTTATGAAACCAACTCACAAAAACATAGAAAAGATAGATCAATGCCTTAGAATTCAGCCTCTTCGAGGGGGCAACCTCCTTTACATTACACAAATGAACAATTCTTGGATGATTCAAAAGAAAAAACCTCATTTCTATATATCAGAGTCTAAGGGGTCACAATATAACCAAGCCGACCTAACAATAATAATGTAAAGGCACAAAAATAACAATAGAGGGATTCTATGGGGCACAATAATAACAATATGGGGACAATAAGGGCACAACAATAACAATAATGGATACAACGACAATAGTAATGGGAATCAACTATATTAAAGGACTAACATGCCCCTCTCCTCAAAAATGTGTGTCCTCATGCTTGAGTAGTTCAGATGCTTCTGTATAAAATCTCATCCCACCATGTGGAAACTCAATGGTAGTTTTCACCTGATGAGATATTTGAAATGATCGATTTCGTACCTGTCGAGTTCTTGTTTCTTTGAATGCTTCAGGTTCCAATATGATTTTTCCTTCCTCATCAAGTTCTGGCAATATTGTTTGAACTGGAAGCTTGTCACCTATAACCTTCTTTAAGCATGAAACATGGAAAACTAGGTGCACTCGGGAAGCCGCAGGAAGCTCCAATTTGTATGCCATAGTACCTATCTTTTGCAACACCTTGTACGGGCCATAATACTTTGGTGATAATTTATTATCCTTCTTAGCTTGCCTGAGGGACATTTTTTTATCTAGTTGTAGCCGTAGGAATACCCAATCACTTACATCAAAACTTCTTTTGCTGCGATGTTGATCTACCTATCGTTTCATTCTATTTTGTGCCAAGGTTAGGTTATCCTTTAAGAGTTGGAGAACTTATTGCTAATGCTCGATGTGATCTTCCACTGCTTGAACCTTAGAATTTTCTCTCAAATATGATGTGATGGATGGTGGATGATATCCATAAAGAGCCATAAATGGGGTCATTTTTGTTGTAGTATGGAAGGAAGTGTTATACCACCATTCAGCCGGATGCAACCATTTGATCCATTGTGTCTATTTATTAGATACAAAGCAACGAAGATATCCTTCCAAACATTTGTTTACTATCTTAGTTTGCCAATCAGATTGAGGATAATAAGATGAGCTATGAGCTAACTGAGTACCAAGACAAGAAAACAATTTTGTCCAAAAATTTCTAGTGAAAATGGGATCTCTGTCACTTACAATAATCTTTGGGTTTCCATGTAGCTTTTGAATTATTTCCATAAATGCAGTAGAAACTGTATTGGTTTTAAATGGATGTGATAATATACAAAAGTGTGCATACTTGGTAAGTCTATCAACTACCACCATGATGAAACTCTTTCCCTCAGACTTGGGTAAACCTATGATAAAATCCATTGAAACTTCCTCCCAACGTTGGCTTGGAATGGATAAAGGTTGTAATAGACCCGGTGTCTTAATTTTTCCAACTTTATTTTGCTGGCAAACCAAACATTCCACCACAAACTTTTGAATATCTGATTTAAGGCCCTCCCAAAAAAATTCCTTCTTAACCCTGTGGTAAGTTTTTAAAAAATCCTGAGTGCCCTCCTAAGAGAGAAGTGTGAAATTCCATAAGAATATTTTGTTTTAGCTAGGAATTATTACAGAGGTATAAGCGATCTTTGTACCATAACGAATCATTTTGCCAGCTAAATGTATCCGACGTACTGGAATCTTGTTGAAACTTTCGAATAAGTTCCCACACTTCTTCGTCATTCTTCCATTCCTCCCTTGCTTCATTTATCCAATCTGGTTGGATAATAGAAATGGCGCACAACAATGTTTCCACATCATCCTTTCTTGAGAGTGCATTTGCCACCACATTTTGCTTCCCTTTTTTTTGTAGATGATTTCAAAGTCATAACCCAACATCTTTGTGACCCACTTTTGTTGCTCTTCAGAGGATAATCTTTGTTCTAAAAAGTATTTAAGGCTATCATGATCTGTTTTTACCTTGAAGTGTCTTCCCATTAGGTAGGGTCGCCATTTCCTAAGTGCATGGAGTATTGCCAACATTTCCTTCTCATAAATAGCTTTGTGTAAAAACTTTCCCTTGATTGGACAGCTTTCAAAAGCAATGGGTCTTTCTTGCATTAAAACAACACCAATTCCATTTCCTGAAGCATCACATTCCACAATAAAGGTTTTTGTGAAGTCCGATGTAGCTAGGACCGGTGCTTGGCACATTGCCTCTTAAGATGTTCGAAGTCCTTTGTTGATTTTGGAGTCCATGAAAATGCATCTTTTTTCGATAATGTTGTTAGAGGTGATGCTATTCTCCCATAATTCTTAACAAACTTGAGATAATACCCTGTCAACCCGAGAAATCCTCGCAGATGCTTTATGGATGTGGG